>PVJX010010359.1:0-57377 GCA_004027295.1 Dolichotis patagonum | reverse complement strand
CCATCAGGACGACCTGGATTCTGTCCCCTGTGGTGTCATGCAGCATTGGCTTTGAAACTGTGGACCTAGGGCTGAGGGGTAGTCTCCTAAAAATGACATTTTGGTCTCATTTTCAGGGGAGGAGGGATGTTGCAATGAATGGAGACAGAGATACTGGTGGGGATTTGTTGTTGTTTTGTTATTTTCCAGTAGATTCAGGTGATGGCAAAGGGTCTCTTAATCAGTTTCTTCGCTTTTCCTGCGTATCTTGCAGAATAATTACATGAAAGTCTGAAGTTTTTGTTTTTGTTTTTTCTCTTCTGTGGTAGCCACTGGATTCTACAAACATTTCATTGGACTAGTTTGTGAGTTGATGCCTGTTTTGGCAAGTTTAAATTTCAGCCAGCCACACAGAGTTCCGTTTTTGGCAGATATTACTAAGAAGAATAAACAGCATTGTTTCTTGTGAGGCCCTGCATAGAGTCACAGAAGAGTACCGACCATTCCTTGTGAAAGCAGTGGTTCTTTGTCGTTCTCCTCCAGTGCTTCAGAGTAAAGATCAAGAAAATCTTCAGTTCATTAAGAACACAAGGGGTAAATTTGCTCCATTTCCCCATTGCTTCAGAATTGGTTGCACCATTCTTGGTCTTCATGGAGATTTATAGACAAAGTCAAGAGACTTGTTTCTCCAGCCTCTGGTCCTTCAGCTGTGGGCTTAGCATCTTAGGTGACCAGGTCTATGATGTTGGTGTAATGGACCCAACCAGCTGTCTTTGCACTGTGTCCTCTGTTGGTGAGACAACTAGTATCTTACACACAAATGTCAGCATGTTTTCAAATATTTGTGGATTCTATGCAGGTAACTATGATGACAATTCATAGTCTTCATTAGTTATTATAGATTTTCTTAATCCATAGGTACTAATAGGGCAGTTCATAATCATCTGAATGACATTAGGACATTTTTGATGCTTTAAGAGCTTAATCTCATATTTCTAAGAATAAAATCCCCGTCTGAAACAAAGTTGGAGGACTAAGTAAGTCTCAGCCGTTACTCGCAGTGTGTACTGGTTGGTTATTATTAGGATGGCACCCGCACCTCAGTTTCCAGTCTGAGAGGGACAGGGAGGTGGCCTTGTTGACCAGCTGCTTCTGAGCTCTGGTCGGTGGGAGTTGGATGTGTCCTATCAGTCTGCTTGGCTGCCTAAGTGGTGCTTTCTGTGCCTTTGCTCTGTCCCCTGTGGGGAGAAAAGAAAACTAAACACTTAGCACAGTTTCTTTTGCTTCCTCTTTACTCAGGGGGTCCTGCTGTGTCCTGGCTCCTGGCTTTTCTGCCTCCACAGAGGGAGGCTTGGAACCTTACAGAAAGAATCTAGTGTTTCTTGTCCAAAGCTGTTCTGGAGAAGGAGGAGGAAACTTACTTCCCGAGTGACTGCTCCGTGCTGTGTTTGAACCTTTATCCCTGGCAGATACCATGCTTGCCCTCATGGAGAGGCCTCTGGGGCTCAGAATGAGCCAAGGGATGCGCGGTGATGTTTTCTGCAAAGTAGGTGGAGAAAACAATATCGATCGCTGGTGTGGAAATTTCTAGAACATTTTCTCCATGGATGAATCCACCCATGAGAACATCACTCCCACAGTCCAGCCACCCTGCAAAAGCCCTGCTTCTTATGAGTGTGTGAGAGTTTTGTGGGAATTTTAGATCCAAACCACAGTACCTTCCCTCCATCCCTTAATCAGTGCTACTGACCACTATGGATTTTGGATATATTTATATATGCTGCAGATGTCTGAGCTTTATTTTACACTCAGTCTTTCCCTTATATTGTTAAGTAGACACCTGTTTATTCTCTTTCAGTTTTCCTGTATGCCTAGGAAAATCCAAACTCAGGATCTGATATATATATATATATATATTTATATATAACATATATATTTATATATAACATATATATTTATATATAACATATATATTTATATATGTAAAATGTATAAAAATATACTATATATATATATCTTGAAAACCTCCTGACGGGCAGTTCAAAATACATTAGAAGTCAGTTTCTTTTCTTTGCATACCCAGCAAAGAGTATTTATTTGAACAACAAATTCCAGTGATGGATTCTTATCCCACAAAAAATCTTTTGCTGGTGTGGTTCGACTGTGTTTTCATGTTCCCATCCCTAGTGGGAAGAGAATTTGCATCATTTCCCTCGGTGGCTCCTCTGTGCTCTCTTACTCTTCGTGCCTGCACTCATCCTACTGAGTGGATGAACAGTCTTCAAACTGCAAACCCCTCTTGTTTGCCATTTCTTGTTTGATCAGCCTCCTGTTTTGGCGTTAATTCTGTAATTCTCCTATCCCTTGTCAAGTTCTGAAGCCACAAGCAGTAACTAACAGACAGCTCACAGTCTTGCCCTTTTCTGCCTCTCACACCCTTTCACAGGGGCACTCGCAGTAGTAAGCAGCAGAGCTGAGAATTCCCCCAGGTTGAGCTCTGTTGCCTGCTCCCTTCTCATGCCCCCGGGCCTCTCCACTGGCAATGCACGCACCGGAGTGCATGCCCTGGCCAAGCCACCTGGAGCACTGCAGGGAGTGAGGAGCCTTCACTGTGAACCTGGGGTGCACCTGGGCTCCTCTCTCTCTCTCTGTCTCTCTATCTCTCTCTCCTGTTCTCCCCTTCTCTCTCTGTCCCCCTCCTCTGTATGTGTGTGTGTATTTCCTATGACCTTACTTTCTCAGTCTTGGTGGAGAAGGACAAAACTTTTGTGCTCAGCAGGACAAAAATACAATGACTTGTGAAGAACCGAAGTGCTTCAGAGAGGAAGGAAATGATGGGGAGATCAAAGTTGGGACCTAGAGAGCCTTTTGGATTTCTCTGTGAATGTAGGCGAAGCCCCTGAGGGCTGAGAGCTTTGCTTGGAATAAACTCGCAGACACAGGGAGTTAGTGACCTCGGGCCTAGGGATGCCCAGGGGCAGCAGCTCTCACAGGTCAGTACCCTGCCATAGGAAGTATCTGCTGGCCCTGTCTGCAGGATTGATTTTTCCAGTGACTAGAAAAGAATGAGACTTTCAGTTGCTGAGGGCCACTCTAGTTCTCCGCAAAAGTGCAAAACAGGAGCAAATGAGATGCTGTCCTTGCAGGATGGTGACCTCACCCCTTTGTTGCAGCTGCAGATGAGACTGGGGCTTGGGTTTGGACTGAGAGTGACCAGCACATTAGAGCCCAGACTGACTGTTTGATGTCTTGAACTAACTCACCAACCATCCTCCTTATTTTGCCGAGGTCAGGACTCTGGGCTTGTCACGAAGGGGCTGCTGTTCTGTTTATATTTAGCCTCTTCCCCAACTCCTTAAGTCCTTATAATAGCAAAGTCACAAGAGGAAAGAAAAACATGATGCAGTTGTGAAGAACAAATATGTAAGACCACAGTGAAGCAAAATTTCTATTCCTTTATCCATTATTCATTCATTCGTGTGCTTACCAAGTATTTTTAGAGCATGTTCAATGTGCTCAGAACCATGCTAATTGCTAAAATTATAAATGTAACCAAAACATAGGAAAACTTTCCAGCCTTCCAAGATACCTTTCTTTTGTTAGCCAAATAAAGCAGTGCATGTTTCTAGTCTGTGAGCTGCAGGAGATTCAGTGATCCTTTCTAAGCAGGAAGTGAGGGTGCACCTGTACTCCCTGGCATTGCCTCAGTGTCCGCACCTGCTCTGGTGTGGGTCCCCCTCATCACTTCCCCTCTTTACCTATTCTTGGTGCTTCTGCTCTTGTGCTCCGGTTTGCCCCAAAGCATTAACATATTTTTTTTCCTTTGTTGCCCAAGGCTGCTACTATGAGCAGTGGTGAGCAGATCACAGTAGTATTGAGAAGTTATTGTGTGAGAATAATGACATGGAAAGAAAAGCACCAGCAGGGTGTTGGCTAGCATGGACCCAGGGCATCTCTCTCAGCCAGTGGGGTCCTTGAGCCCTTGTCCTTCCTTCTCTTTAGCCTCAGCCTACTTTCTGGGGAACAGCAGAGGGGACTTTCTCAGGAGTCAGATAATGTCTCCTTAAAGGGGCTCTAGGCCACCCCAGGGCTTGATTTTAACACTGGCTTCTCACTGCTTTAGTCTTTCTTTTCATATCACGCTTTGGGCATTTTCTTTGCAGATTAAAAAGTACACCACAGTGTTTTCCCAAATTATATTAAAAAAAACCCCACAATTTTCCCCTGAAGATAAATTCTGTTGCACAACCCAGAATGTAGAAATAGCCGAAGGCAGCTCTGAGAGGCGCATTCTGCTTCCTAATTAAGATGACAGGGCCCTGGCTCCCTATGCGAGTCAACTGGAAGAGACAGTGAGGAACCAGCTTTGCAGCAGGCTCTCCTAAGTGACAGGACAGAGGTGTGCGTGGGCTGCTATAGGACCACACAGAAGGTGCATTTAATCCTGTCCACTGATCCCCCTGAAAAGCTGTGTACACTTACATGGGTTAGGAATTTTCCAGGGAGATAATGGGGAGACAGCCTTCCAAGTAGCTAGAACACTATGTGAAAAGCACAGACGCATGAAAGAGCCTGACAGCTTGGAGGAACAACAAGTTTCGTTATGACGTGAGCATCGATGGAAAGGTGGGCCAGGACCATCGTGCGCGCTCTGCAGCTGGGAAGCAGCTTTTCCAGCGGGCTAAACCGTGGGCAGATCTATGCGTGAAAGACACTGCACGGGGTAGAAGAGGGACCAGAAGGAAGTGAGGCGAAGACACCCACGGGAGGCTGTCCTGTGGCCAGCTCCAGTGATGACACCCTAAACCCCAGCAGGGCCAGCCGCACAGAGAGGAGGGGACAGAGGTGGATGCGTGGCAGGCTGTGTGACTTCCGCTTGGGAGTGGAGAAGTGAGCAGCGCAGTCAGCTCCTGGGGCTCATCGGCCTGCCTGGAACGGTCCTGTGTTCTAGAAGCCAACAGACAAAAGAAGTACCGGTTGAAAGAATGGTGGAGCTGGCCACTGATGGCCACAAGTGTGTAAAGTGACCATCACTTCATGCATAAAAATCAGGCTGGGGCATCTGCATTGTACTTGTGGATGTAATGAGGTTTTTCTGTGTCACCCTCTCGGCTTTTCTGCCATTTTTAAAGGACAATGTGGTATAGCCAAGAGGCAAATTACAAAGGCATGGTCAAATGTATGGAAATTTCAAGGGACAGCAAAGTGCCTGGGGGTGCTTACCATCCTTAAGCCTCAAGGCATGAGGGGGTCACTGAAGCAGAAAGGGATGGACTAGTGAGTGGGGGTGTCTTGAGAGGACCTGCACACTCTGGTGTGCTTCTGTTAGTCACTGGAAAAACTGAGGAAAAAAATGCCTCGCCGCTACCCTCCTCTCTGCCCTTAGTTTTCCAGCAGCCCCTCTGGTGGCCACACCCACTAGAAGATGCAGTGCAAAGACCCCTCTCTCCCTTCCAGCAGGGTTCGGTGCCACTGGTCCCCTGTATCTTTCATCCTGAAGATCAGAATATACAGGGAGGCAAATAAGTCCACCTCCAAGGACTTGAACTTGCTTTTGTCTTGTTCTTTCTGTGGCTTCTAAGTTCCCCAGACTCCAGACTAATCTCCACGCAGCTCCCCTTCTTTTTGTGGATGCAGCTCCTTTGCTGATCTCTACCTAGTGGCCAGTGACCGTCAGACTGACAGCCCAGCAGAGCGCAGTACCCATATGGCAGCAGCGAAGAAGGGTCTCCATACAGATTTGAAATTTGGTCTGAAAGTATAAACACTGAGATATAACTAAGGACATTACTGGCAAGTATGCACCACTCTTGACTACAAGCCCACGTGTGTAGTCAGCTTGGACAGGAATGAAGTTGGTATTGCTGGGTGTCTCTCAGGCTCATGAACTACGGCAGTGCTTTCAGGACTGGAGCTCTGAGGAGGTTGAACTCCAGGTGCATCACCAGTGAGTCACAGCTTTATGAAAAACAATCTCGATGAAAGGTCCCATCCCTGTGTATTACTTGTGTTATAGTAGACAGTTTTTGCAAAGCTTTGAAAAATTAAACTAATGTAAAACCTCTGTCGGGAATTGTTGCCACAGCTGGGTAGCATGCATCAACTATTAAATAACAACACTGCGTGAGGCGGCCAAGCATAGAGCATGGGGTCCCACGGAAGCCGTGGAGGAATCTAAATAGAGAGAATGCAGAAGCACGGCAGGAATTTGACAAGGCTAATAATATTTCATGGGTATATAAACCTGTAATTTAGCCTCCGGATTTCTGCCCTCTGTTACCCTCTCTCCTTGGTTTCCTCTCTTACTTTCCAATGAGGAAAATAAGGTTGTCGTGAGCCTTCCACCCTAGTTGATAGATTCGTTGCAAGCAGCTGAGGCTTTTAATGCGGATCACAGCTAAGAGTCAGAGGGGCTCAGTGAGACTGTAGGATTGGGTGCAGTTGATCCAGGTAGGGCTTGGGTTGCTTGGGATATCCTGGGGCTCATGTATTCCCTCTTCTGGGAATTTCATCTTTACAAATGGAGCGACCCTAACAGCTTCCAGCTCTGACCAGTCTTCTTCAGTGGAGTCAGAATAGCGCAGGTGGGTGAACTAAACCAGGGGGATGTAACTTTGCTGACACCGAATTCCATTGCCCAAATGGAGATGACAGCCTACAAATGTTGAAAGAGACACATATGTGCCTCCTTTTAACACGGTGTTTTTGGAGGCAATGTACTGATAGATACTAACATTCAATTATAACTCTTCTGACTTAGCTAAAGCCACATTGAAATTGGTGCAACCAATCAGGAACCTCCCCCTCTTTTTTTTTTTTTTAAACCTCAGTCTTCTAGAAAATCCTTTAACTGTGATTTTGATAGCCCTAGTTACCTGTTAGGTACAAAATACAGTATCTTTTAAGGGAATATAAATTTTATTAATTCTTATTGTCACCTATTATAAAATACTTTGGTGCCTTACAACATTGTTCCTCTCCATTAATTTATGACCATTTCCAAGATGCAGTATTTGTGTGCTCATAAACTGGGGCAGTCACCCACTATTTGGCACCTGTTGGACACTTCCCTCTTGTGCCTGCCTTTGAGGTACATTCCTGTATTTACCAGACACTGCCACTCATGCCACATCTAGAGGCCAGGTTGTCACGGCTTCCATGTGGGCTCCGAGCTATGCTTGTATCCAGACATGCTATTTCATGTGAGGGAGCAGGGATAATAGTATTCTCTATTAGCCAAGCACCAAAGTAGCATCACTCTATGTTAGTAAACTAAAAGCATTAAAAATTTAAAGTCTTCCATTCTAATTTGAAGCTTATTTTACCCCATAGGATAAGAATGTATAGAAATATCCAACAAGAAATATCCAACAGACAGCACACACTTTCTCTCTGGCTAGTGGCCACTCATCTGCCAGCCATCCTTTGGGTCAGTTTTCTGACCCAAAACCCCTGAGCCCCTTCCATCTGTCTTGCAGGTACAGATGGACTCTTGGCAGGTGCATGTTCTCAGACCACAAGACGTGTTCACATCTGAGGTCTAGCTGTGGGTGCTGTTTAGGTGTCAGCTGGGGTTTCCTCATTAACATGAGGTTGAATTGGAATCATGGCTTTGGGCCCTTTTAGGCTCAGACCTAGGCAGGAAGTGGGACAAACCAAGCTGAAGCGATGACATCTGTAGTGGGATGAATCGTGTCCCCTCAAAATGCACACGCTGAAGTCTGAACCTTAGACTGTGACCACACATGGAGTGATGGTCTTTACAGGCATCATTGCAATGAGATCATTAGTCTGAGCCCTAACTCAGTGTGTTCCTATAAGAAGAGGAACTCAGATGCTCAAGGAAGGAAAGTGACGTGCAGACATAGCAAGAAGATGGTAGCTCCAAGGCCAGGAGAGAGCCCTGGCACCTCACAAGCCTCAGAAGGAATCAATCTTGTTGTCACCTTGATCTCAGGATTCCAGCCTGTTTGTTATATGGTAACAAATTTCTGTTAAGTCACCTTGTCTCTGGTACTTTGCTCCAGCAGCTCTAAAACAAAACAAAACAAAACAGGACATCCTTGGAAAAGTTTGCTCCATCTCACCATTGTGGTGAGGCAAGCCCTGAAAGACTGACTGCCTGGAAGGGTTGGAGCAGTCTGCCTGCATTACGTGTGACAGCTGAAAAGTGTGGCAGATTGGAGAAGTGCCAGTGTCGAGGGGGCCAGCATGAGGTGACAGGTGGTGCTTCCGCAGGGAGGTGGAGCACAGAGGTGGGGGGTCTGCGACGTGGCAAGATGCTCGGCTCAGGAAGGCATGCATCACTGTCAGGACGCGTCAGGCTGAGTGATGAGAAGGACGGCCGGGCTCTGGCTAGAAGACACCGAGCACGAGGCTGATTATCAGGGTAGGAGCAAGGCTGGGGCTCAGAGCTTGTAAACTGGTAAGAACAGGCATCTGCTCATGGCCAGTCACTAGATCTGGTCATAAAGAAGACTAGACCAACCAAGGTCATTTCTAATCCAGAATACTTGTAGTTCTAACCTAAATGTCACTACATCACGGCTGACTGGGAATGTAGGGGGAATCTAGTGTCTAAAGCAAGACTCATCCTATAAAAGATAATGTCAAATGGCTTCAGCAGTGTGGAGTAGTGGCCCAGGGAGACAGGTAGGTTGTTACACTGACAATACAGTTCTGCTGAGTGAACAAGAGGCTACAGCTTCCACCGGAGCCATTTGTTTGGTTCACTTATTAATTTCCAATGTGCCATTCTGGGATCTTTCCCAGAAATGTCATCCATGACTCCTGGGAGGAATTTTTCCAAGCAGGTGTCACTGGTTTGTTGCTTATAGAGGGAGCTTCTGAAAGCAGCAGAAGTTATGTTTCATGTACCAGGTATCCCAGGTAGAAGCAAAAATGTCCAGCAGATGAGAGATGGTAGAAAAAAGTAACTAGGGTTTCAGTTTAGTTGTGGCTGGAAATGAAAAAAAGATGAGGCCGTTGCACCCAAGGTAAATGCAATTAGAGTTACTAGCAGGAGGAAATGCCTTGGATTTCCCGATACTAGTTTTATAAAACAATACTTTTCAAACATTTTACAGTTGTATAATCTTTCAGTTAAATGGGTTCTTAGGGAGAACTTGTGATTGAAAACAGACAGAAGATGAGCAGCTTTTGCTGGAATAGGGTGGAAGGTTCACATTCTACCCAGCCTCATCCTACCCAGAGACTCTTTGGTGAGATGCAGTTTGAACCCCACACATACTTGTGACTCAGTCAGAAAGAGTAGTGCGGTAGTCAGCTTTATGTTGTTGTAACAAATACCTGAAATGAATGAGCTTTAAAAAGAGGAAAGTCTTGATTGGTGTTATAGTTTTGGAACAGTCCATGGTTTGTTGTCCTGCTGCTTTGGAGTCCATGGCAGCAACATAAGGTAGAGGCAGCTGCTGGTCTCTCAGCAGTCAGGAAGCAAAGAGAAAGAGGAAGACAGAATCCCATAATCCCCATCAAAGACCCCCTCCAATGGCCTAACTTCCTTCCATTAGGCTCCACCTCCAGAAGTTTTTACCACTTCCTAGTAGTGCTGAATTGAGGACCAAACTTGAGCTTTTGAAAGAGATTCAAACAACACTGAAATAGCCTGTTAATTAATTGGCCAAACTGACATGTTATGAATATTGAAAAATCTAGGAGAGTTTTCCATTTTTGAAATATGGAACTTGACTTCTTGACGGACAAAAAGAGGTCATCTAGATGAACTGTCCCAATTATTTAATACTTTTAAATAAACCATCTCAGTATTTACAGTGCCTTGAAATTACAGTACTCATTTAGTTTGCTCATGAGCTACAACTTGGGTGAGGTTTGTGGGGTGGCTGGCTCTGATCTAGTGCTGTGAGGCTGGGGTGACTCACCTTGGGGGTGAATGTGAGGAGGTGTTCAAAGACTGGAGAGCATGGGATGTGTTTGAGAAATGGTGTCTCCAGTGTCCTGGAAGGAGTTGGATGGTTGTGAAAGAGAGCTACGGAAGACAATGCTGGAAAGATGATGAGGCCTTATCTAATTTCTCTGTCTTGCAGCATTATTCATTCAGAGCCCCTATTTGAGGCTTCTTCTTCTGCCTCTCCAGCAAATCCTTTCTGCCTACTGCCCAAATCACCTTCTTCCTGACTCTGCTCCCCGGCACAGTGCTTGCAGGTCTGCACTAAAGTTGCTCTTGTTGTTTGTGCTATTTTTGTTGACTATCAATGCATTGAAGGTGAGCCCAGGGACTTCATGGCCTGGGTTTCTCTCCAAGGCCCGGTGCATGTAGTAAGCAATACTTAAATAGTTTTTAAGCATAAATGATCATAAGAGTGGCTCTTTCTCTTTAGTGATCAATTGTGGAGGACATGGAGTTTCTCTTGTGAATAGATGATTGTATCTTCTCCCTTGCATGTTCCCAGAATGCTGAATAGCTTGTCTGGTTCACAGGAACATTTCCATACATTTTAAGCTCTGGTGTAGAACCTTAACATTCCTCATATTTTATTTGAGAATAACGACTTGTTCTGTGCTTACAAAGATGTAAAGTTCTGAAAAGCCATCTACAGCTGCTATGAAAAGAAATCTTGCTCCACGCTGGAGGATGCTGGGGATGTGCGGTGACTCTTCCTGTCGCCTTTGTCCAGTGCCTGTGCGACTGTACCATTTTGGAGAAGTTCCATTTCCTGCTGAAAACTTTGAGTGAAGATTTTTGCCTTCTCCAACGCTACCCTTTTAGTGTCTCAAAGGCTTGCCTGCTGGTGTAGAAAAGGTTTCCGGAGAAGCTATTGCTCACTTTGGGTAAGAAACCTACAGGCAGCTGGAGAGAAACAAGCAGGATGTGGAACCCAGGGTCTGCGGAGCAGCCTCAGTTCTGGGGCCACTGCCAGCTGCCAGCAGGGCCCTGCAGAAGAACAAAGGGAAGCATCTAAAATATGTGACTGGGAGTTAGGCTTCCTGGGGGTCCTTTGTGGTTTAGGGCCTCACTAAAGGAAATGTTAGTGGTTTACCCAAGTTAGAAAATAATGTCATAACCCAAGGAATTTCAAGAAGGCATGTAGGAAATCATTTTAAAGTAAAATATAAAGATCAGAGTCAAGTTGTTAGTGAGGGACAGTAAAGTCTGCAAACATTTTGAAGGAAAAAAGTATTTCGAGAGCTATAAAGACCTAGGAAACCAGGAAAGAACCCTTCTAGGTGCTTTGTTCGGGATTCCCATATCTGGTAGAAAAATTGGGAATGGTTTTTGGGAATGAGGGGAGAAATGGAACTAATGCAAACTATAAGTTTTTAACCCTTATTACTCTCAGGGCTTATATATTTGGGGGTGAACAGAAATCTAATTTAGATGAAAATAACATAGTAAACCCTACTTCATGGCATTTTGAATATAAAGACAGGTCACTTCATTTGCCAGGGGACTCCACTGCCAGATCACAGGCAGAACAGCCCTCTGCTCCTTACAAAGAATGCAGTAAAACCACTTTCTGAGAGTGGAGAAGCCACTGCAGAGGGACCAGGGGATTTAGCATGTTGCCCTTGGACTTTGCACAGAATTGTGACCTGTTTGTGGTTGTGGCAGAACAATGTGTAAAACACTCACCACAACCTGTGACCATCTTGTGTATGTTGGCCTCCTTTTTTACTCTTGATTTGTCTCCTGTCTTCTCTTCAAATGAGGATGTAAGGACAGGGACTCTGCCTGCGATGTTTGCTGCTAAATCTCAAGTTTATAAAGACACAGAACCAGCTCCAAAAAAGACTGGCTCCGTGAATGGCTGTATCTGCTTCCCTTAGGGCTGGTCTTTCTACAGTTTTTGGACAGAACGCTTTCCCGCTTGCCAGTCATGCTTTCCAGAAATTAAGCTTCCATTTAGAAATGTAGCAAAGGCCAGAGAATAAAGAGCAAGGGAAGCACCACTGTAGATGTCAGCAGAACCTCAAACATCAGAGGACATGGTGGCTGGCCACCAGGGTGAGTAGTGCCATCATTGACAAAGGGAAAAAAGGATTATGGACTCTGCACATTGCATGACACTGCTCACCTTCAAACGAATGTGTCTTATGCTTGCTTGTTTAAGCCCTCAAGAGGAAAGCTGGAGGGCAAGGCAGGCTTCAGTCCTAGTAAACACAGGGGACATGGTCACAGAGCAGTCACCAGAGGCTACTGGTGGAGCTTCCATCAGAACCAGGTCCCTTTATCCTACTTAGATCAGGGCTCTTCTCCCTAATTGTGGGAGATGCCAGGGGCTGCCACTCTTTCCTAGTAGAGGACAACCTCATGTCTGTAACACAGACAGTGAGAATTTCAAAGAACAGCTTCATGGGAGGTGTGAGGATATTTTGGCTGTGTGATGACAGTTAATAGCCACCAAGGAGAATAACCACAGGCTTAAAGGCAATGTCAACCTGAGCTCAGTTAGACAGGTGAGTGGAGACCTCTCCCAAATAAGAACCAGTTTCTGTTTTCTGCTTTTTCCTTTAGCTTTAAAAATGTGTCCAAAGAGCTGAGCACCTGGGAAGCGGGGGCCATTCCCTTCATAAACATGAAACACCAAGGCAAGTTGTATGTCCACATTTCTCTCCTGACACTGCCCAGGTTTGGGATTGAGACCTGAGGTCGTTCTGCATCACTTCCCTGTGACAGAGCAGTTGTCTCTTCAGTTCCACAACGCAACTGTGCCTTGGAAGCTGTGGATCCCGACTTCGCAGGACCCCACTCGCTGCCACTCAGGGAAGGCATGGTGAACACGGATGCAGACATGCGTGCACAGTGACATTTCTGTTAGTGACAGGATGCTTCCACAAGGGTGGCTACACCATGTAACTGAGGCGTGCAGCAGACCATCCCATCTAAGCCTGCGTAGGTGCCCGGATGATGTTTGCACAAGGATAGAATCACCTGATGATGCACGTCTTAGATGTGTCCCCATAATGTGTCCACATCCTTAAAGGACCCATGACTTTCCATGCATGGTGATGCCAGAGTTAACTCTGTGAACTGAAGGTCACGGAGTTTAGGGAAGTGGGAAAAATATTCAGTTGCAAACACACATCCAGACAGTGTGGGTGGAGGTGACTTCCCTTTCCTACAGCTGCTAGCCTGGAAGGATTCCTAGGAGGTGCCCCAAGATGGCTCGCTCACTTGAGGAAATTAAGTATAGCGGTAGTAAGCTCACAAGTCAGATTTTTATTTTTTAAAGCTATGAGATATTTTACCTTATTAGCACAAAGATTTCAGTTAAGAGAAGGCCTTTTAAATTACTGTTGATTTGCATGGCTCCTTTTTTTTTTCTGCATCCTCATATGAAATATTGCTAGGGCATCTTCTGCTCCACATTTTAATTAATCTCTCTATTCTGCTTATCTGTTAGAGAGCAGAGATTCTCAACTGCTTTAAAATGAAGCAACATTAAAGGCCAGAGTAGGTCAGAAGAGTCCAGGGGAAGCCACTGCCTGCTTCCCTCTAAATGGGGTTATTTAGAATTTTAAAGTCCTCTAACTTCTCATCCTCAAATGTGTTTTGAAGATGAATTGTGGGCCTGCCAGTGTACCAGGGTCAGTCCTTGACTGCCTATGGATAATTGAAGTCCACAGACAATAGCAGCATCTTCTCTCCATCCACTGGTTTTTAATCTCTCCACTCACCCGCCCTTCACCAAGTACTTCTTGCAACTCTGAAGTGGGAGCCAAGTGACAGGGTTCACATTTTCTAATGGGGTTTGTTTTCTAATGCAAAAGGGAATGGATAAAGGGGTAGGTTATGGGAGGAAGGCCAGAAAGGGGGGACATAGGACATAAAGTGGAAGGCAGGATGTCTACAATGCCCTAGACAAGACTTTTCCTGCAGGTCCTTGCCTCCCTTTAGCCAAATGAAGCTGAATGCCTGTCCCAGCAGGGACCACCCTGTTTGCCTGGTGGATGCATCCAAATGCAAATTATTGCTTGCTCTTTGATATTCTGGAAGCCTTGCTGGAGGCCTTCAAAGTTTGGAGCACTTGCGGAATCTGAGGAATCAATCTAACCTTCTCCGTGGTGTCTGCTGCTCCTTTCTCTGGTAGAGAAGATAAAGGAAAATTCCATTATTCAACCCATGCTATTGTGGTGGCAGTTTCCTTTGAGCCTCTTGGCAAAACCCTGCTTGCTTTAGAACTGTACATCATATTGGATCCATTGAGAGTCATTATTTATCTGACAGGATATTTATAAAAGCCGGCATTAGCTGCAGTGCCAAGTCAATATGTTTCTCTCTGGCTGACACACATCACACCAACAGGCTTGAAATATTTAAATACAATAGTCCCTTCAAAAAATCATTAATTTTTCTATCACTGCTAGAAGTGATAATTTGATGGAAATGGATTTTGCTGAAATAGCTGAGCTGACTGGAGTGGATACTTTAAAGTCCCTGGACTTCAGAGAAGTGGGTGTAGGGCAGTCAGGACCTGTAGAAGACCAGAACCAGGTCTCATGGGGTAGTGGCTTTATGGTGGCCCCTTCATCCCCCAGTGCCATCCCACTTGCTTCAGTCAGGGGACATTTAAATATCAAGGGGAGGACATGATACAGGGGACCGACCACCTCATTATCAGCCCTAGCCCTAGCTCAAAGTCCCCACCAGCTTCCCACCTATTTCTCTTTCCCCTCCCTCTCCTTTGCCCTCCTCTCTCTTTTATCTCCCTCTCCATTTCTCTCTGCCTCTGCCTGTGGCTTCCGCTTTTGCTCTTTGATCTTCCTCTTCCCTTATTCACATCGCTTGCTGTGTGAGGCTGCACTGGAACAGAGGACAGTTTTAAGTGTCTGGCTCAGGGTCTCTGCTCCTGAGAGGGGAGGGATCCACCCCCCACCAGGATCCTGCATACATAATTAATGCAGAAAGTTTCTGTGACCCTTGGCAACACAGGGCTGGAGGCAAACTGTGAGACTCTGTCCACCTCCAAGGACTTAGAACTGGTCTGGAGTGTGCTGCAGCTTCTCCTGGGTGAGCTCCCTGAGCAGAGGGGAAGAGCTCTGGACAGTTGTGTAGACACACAGCTAGCATTAAGATCTACAGAAACAGCCTCATGACCTTCCGGGACCAGAAGTTACTCATCTGTTCTGAAGGCGAGGTGGAGAGTAAGACAGGAGACACATTTTCCTGTGTGTTTCTGAATGATGAAGTTTGGTTGAACCAGGAGAACAAAAGGGAAAATATTCAGTGCTATGTTGGGTTACGCCTTGGCATTTCTCCCTCAGTCATGTGTGGTTAAGAAGGAAATCTGAAGCTCAAAGGGGCCATGGGCATGACAATGTGGAGTGTTCTCTTGAAAGCACTTGTGATGCTGTCCACTCAGTCCCCATAGCGCTTGGACCCCCAGCACCATCCCTCTCCTCTGCTCTGTTGTCCAAAACCAGTCCTCCCCTACCCGTCCTTGTGCTACAGTTGGGAGTGACTCTAAGCAGCTCTGAGTGTGGGGGTTAGGGGTTCACAGGTCTTACAGCTTGTTTGGAATTTAACTGTGGAGAGAAAAGAGTTAAAAGCCACAAGGATCTAAGAGAGTCAGGAGAAGCTCAGCGTGAGCTGGATTGGGAATAGGCTCTGAGAGGAGGTGAGTCCTGAGTGGCATCTTGCAAGGTATCAGTGGAGGGGAGACAGCAGGATGTGGTGAGCAGGTGTGAAGAGATCTCAGAGGACGTGGACGGGCATGATCAGGAAAAAGAATAATATTTTAAGAGCATATAACCCTTCCCGAGGGTATCTGCTCACGGGAAGTATTGGAAAGAAAATAATCAAACCATCAATACTGTGAACTGCAGGCTCCAGGAAAGGTGTGTGTGTGTGTGTGTGTGTGTGTGTGTGTGTGTGGAGGGCAGCACACACAAGCATCCATTCTCACCCCACTGTGCAGATGGATGAGTCTCCTCGTCTCCTCCACAGCCTGCGGGGAGTTCCGCAGAGACACCTGCCCGGCTGCCTGCTCATCATGGCCCCTGCAAAGGAGATCTTATAAACAGGACACCATCTCCTTTCTCACTGCCTTAGAAAACTTCACCATGAAACTCCACAGGGCTTATTTAGTGCCGGTTGTGAGATATATCTCCAGCTACTCCTGCTAAGAAAGCTGCTTAATCTTTGGACTCAATCTTGGAGTCCATGAGGAAAGAAGTGATTTAAGATTTAAGTGTGTCGAAGGTGGCATTCAGGCATTGAACCATCTTTCTGGGTTGACTTAACTCAGTGTGCCCAGGTGCATAGGATGTGCTGGCTCTGAAGTACCTTAGAGACTATCTGAGTCAGAATCTGATCCACCAGTCACGCCATCTTGGAGAGTTGTGTTATCCCCAAGAATTTTTAAACTTCTATGTTTTATTTGGATAATAATCTAAAGAGATCAGGTTATATTCGAATTATACTAGAAAAGGAGAAAGTCCTGTTCTTTCTATGCCGGATGGTGTTGACTGTTCAATTGGCAGAAAGTATTAGGCTTTTAATTCTGCTGCTGCTGAATAGAGAAGGCAGCTACTATTCACATGTACCAGCGCGTTTGGGTCTCCTGAATCAGGCCAGATTGCATCACTAAGCCATATGGGGACTGTTTTAAAGAGGAATTTAACTATAAGTGCATTTCTTCACTGCAATATCCTGAGGTAAACGTTGGAGATACCTGTCTGGTATTAGTCACTACTCCCACATATATATCTCATATATATGTCTCATGTATATGTAAATATGTATATAATATGATCACACATATTTATATAGTGTGAGTCATCTGGGTGAAGTGGAGGAGATTTTGCAGTGGAGGATTTCTATTGGAGAGGGCCATGCAGGAAAGAAAAGAGGACGGAAGGAGCAGGGAGAAAACAGTGAGCCTCTGGGAGAGTTTAGGTAGGAAATTGAGGACAAAGAAGAGAGAAAAGAAAAGATTTAGGTTAATTTGAGTAAAAAAGCTGGAAAATAAAAGGAACAAGGAAAGGAAATTTTAAAAAATTGCTCACAGTTATAAATTAGATCTCCTTGTATATTTTGGAATCTCAGAAGAATTAAAACTCATAGCTAGAAGCTCAGGGCAGCCAGGAATTAAGTAGTGATTGAAGAAAGGTTTGAGTTGGTCACCACTTTTACTCACTATTTGTATAGAATTTTAATGAAGGCTGAGGTTTAAAGGCTCTGAAGGGCTTTGGGTAGTTTCCTTATGTGGGAGGGCTTGGGAAGCTGCTGGAGGAGAGAGAGGGCACTGGTTCAGGGACCAGGGCTGTAACTAGCCGGCGATTGGCAGGGCTCCTCTCCAGAACGTTTGTCCAAGGAAAGATGAAGCTGTCACTCAAATGGAAGGAAAAGCCTGATTGGCTGGGAGCGATTCTGAACATAGGTTGGGGACATTTAGCAGATGATCTTCAGATGGGAAAATCTGCCATTTGGAGTTCATTTTGAAGCCAGATACTTGTCATGTTCCCACAGCTGGTGGCTAGTTCATCACCTAGTGGCAGTTCCTGTTTTTTAGGGATTCAAAAGACAAAGAGAATGCTCAAAATGATTGGAGTGGTTCTTGGAGGCTGTCGAGCATTCAAAGAATTGTTTTCTCTAAAGCGAGGAAGTGAAAGGAAGCTGTCCTTTGAGACTTGTGAGATTGGAGATGTACTTTGGGGGACCCCATGGCCATGTGACTGTTGAGTCATCCAGGTGGGTGTCAGGGTCATTCGACTCTGCAGGTGTCTTGGTCAGAGTGACAGATGGGGACACACCTGTCCAGGCTGTCCACCACACAGTGGAGGGATACTTCACAATGGGGCCAGAGGCCAGTAGCCAGGCAATGCCACGCATCTTGGACAGCAAGATGGGAGCTCACCAAATGTCTCCGCCAGCTCTGAAGTGACTTTAAAGTTGGTTATTAAAAAAAAAATTCCTATGGTGAGTAGTTCCAGTGAGTGCTTTTTTCCCTAGCAACCACTGTACTATATTAAAAAGCCACAGAAGAACTTACTTTTTCTTAGTCACAATAATGCTCATCTGCCCAGTTTTTTCTTTTCTGTTTTGAGACTTTTGGGTTTTTACATTTTTGGAACAGTCACATGCACATTTGGTAATGAGATGCCCACTTTAGAGGGCTGCGGTTGCCTTAAGTGCATGGCTTTTCTCATTACCGAGGTTCCAAACACTGGCAGCAGAAAGAAAACCAGATTCCTCTTTATCATTGTCTGGATGTGTACAGTTCCAAGACTGGCCAAAGGCAAAGTCTTGTCTAACGATTTTGCAGATTACTTCTACTTTTCCCAACAGGACGGCATGCTGTGATGTCATTTGGTCTTATTCTATCCAACTGCATCATTTACACATTGTCAGCCTCTTACGTTTTTCCTTTTCTCATTAGTCCATGACAATTAAACTAATGGTCTTTGGCATCAGTCCCACCAAAAATATAGATTTAAGCAGGGACAATAAAAATCACAAAGCATTTCTGATTCATGTGACTATGTGATCACTATCTCGTTCCATATTTAAATTATATTGATAAATTGTAATTGATGTGGAAATAAAAGAACTAAAGATTTAAGTTTTTACAGACAATTTGTAAACCACTGAGCATATCCATAAAATCTGCTAGTTGTCACTTAATACCTATTCTACTCCTCCTTCCTTAAAGATCTTGATTTTTCTAAAACATAAAATTCCAGATTATAGCAAAGGATATTGATTTGACATGGCTTTGGTCAATAGGATGTAAACATAAAATCTGTTGGAGACTTCAGACAAAATTTTTATATTCCTTTCCTTAGTCGTGTCCCATTTCATTTTTCTTTTCTGGAACCTGTATGTGACGCCTGGGCATTTAGTAGATGTCTTGCAAACACAAGGCAATGAGCACGAGACCAAAGACACACATTCCAGGGGCGCAGAGTGGAAAGAGGTAAGAAGTTGGCCCCACGTGAAGTCATGAAACCACTTTATCAGTCCATGGATTGCCCTTACCTGGACTCGAGGTATGGAGTCTCTACCAGTTTAAATTGTCATAGCGGGGCTTTCTGGTTTCTGCAGAAGAATGCAATCCTAAGTGATAGGTCCACATTATTCGAACCTATTTGCAGTTGTTCCTTCCTCAGTAAAGTGCGAAATAATTGATGGAAAGCCGCTGTACCTGGCTTTTCCACTCAGTCATGGACCATTAGTACCTACCCTGAGCTCCATTTCTCTGAGTTAATTAATCCCAGCACCCTTCCTGTTTTCAGCTCAGCACCTATTACACAGGACAGGAGTTGAGGTTCCATCCAGTTAAAGGGGAATCTAAAGATGAACATAATGAGTGGTTGGGATTTTCAGTGTATGAATGGCCTAATTGGACATTAAGCATTGATGCTATTTCAATAAAAGATGCATTCTGTGTTGATTGTATGTAATCAGATAAGTTTTGTTTTATGCTGTGTCCATAGGTCATGATTCATTTACTTTACTTACACATTTTATATTTTATTGATATGTCCTCAAAATAACCAGAATGGGCATAGATGCTGCAGCATTTAGGTAACTGAGATTTAATCATAGCAATTTAACACTATAGTTTGTCCTCTTTAGTTATTATCATGTTTGGTTGTGTTTATAATTTTACAGGTATTATTAAAACACCCTTGTATCTATTATGTCATAATTTTCTTAGGTTTGCTGTTCTGAGTTTTAAAAAAATATTTAACCTTTATTGGAAGTGCTTGCTTTGAAAATACAAGAGATATATTTCATCTTAACATGCAGTTTTGTTATTGAGTTAAAAAACAAGACTTAAAGGTCACATCTGACTGTAGACATTACCTCTTTTTCAGAGGGGGCATACCAGTGCCTATTGGGGTACAAGGGAGGGATTCCAATAGAAACTGTTTGCAAAATACACGGTGAAGGAACCCAGCACTGAGGCTGAGAGCAGGCTCTGGAGAAAGTAGATTTTCTTTTCCTCATAAAATGATGGGATTTATTTTTCCACTGCTGTGGGAGAAGAAAAGAGGAAAAGACTAAGCACTGAGAAAATTAATGTGTGTCTGGAACCCAGCTTGTGGAAATATCTGAGACTTTTTCAACAATAGCTTTATGGTTCACATATCATAAAATTCAGCTTTTTAAGGCATATAATATTTTTACAGCATTGTAGAACCTTCACCACCATCTAGTTTTAGAACATTTTTATTATGCTTGGAAACAACCATGTATCCATTACCAGTCGGTCCCCATTCTTTCTTCCCTCTGTCTCTGGCAACTAATGATTTGGTGTCTGACTCTATGGGTCCACCTATTCTGGACGTCTCATATTAATGGAATCATACCACATGTGATCTCTCATGACTGACGTCTTTCACTGAACATACTATTCTCAAGGTTTACCCATATTGCAGCAAGCATCAGGACTTCATTCCTTTTTGATAGTATTTTATCTTGTGTGTAAATCATATTTTGTTTGCCTACTCATCAGTGGACATTTAGATTACATCCTCTTTTGGTTTTTATGGGGAACACAGCTATGATCCTGCACATATAGGTTCTTGTACAGACTGATAAAAACTCTTGTCTTAATTAAACTTGAGTTGGGCTCCTTTGGGTTATTTTCTTAACTAGGTCTTGAACTTGCCTTCATCCTTGCCAGGCCTGAAGAACTCAGTTTTACCCTACTAAATCAGTTTATCAAGAACGTCCCCACCCTTCATATCTGATCGAGTTCCTCACCTCTCACCTGAAGTAGTCAGACCTCTGCCTGCTTTCAGAAAGAATCCTGTCACATCGGTGTAGTGAGTGTCCCCCTGCCTTTGATGTCTGCTCCTGTTTGTCCACCTTTTCACTTGGCTTACTGGCTATAAATCTCTGAAATTCCTTTCTGTATTAGAGTTGAGCCTGATTGCTCTCCTCCATTGAGATACTTTTGATAACTGAATCCTGAGAAAAGTCTTCCTTGCCATTTTAATGAGTATAAGTTTTTTCAGTATGTCCATTAACAGATAATGGACAAAGAGAACAGTGTATTTATAAACAACGGCCCACTACTTTGCTATAAAAAAGGAAAAGTTGGAGTCATTTGTAGGGAAATGGATGCTCCTTGAGACCATAATGTTAGGTGACTTAAATCAGACACGTAAGTTGCATGGCTTCTCGTATGAGAAACCCAAATTATAAAGAGAAAAATAAAAGCTAGATAATAAGAAATAGAAAGACAGATTTTGTTCAGATCAAAAGAGGATCAAGGGATAGACTAGGGGGAAGGGAAGACAGGGAAAGAGATAAAAAAGAGTTAAAATGGGTTACCTACATGTCCCAACTCCCCACAAGGAGTGTAATCATTATGGAATGCAAATATATAATACTAAAGAATAAAAGCAAAACCTTTTTTTTTTTTTTAAAGAATAAGCTTTTCTTTAGCAGGGAATATGTTTTCATTTCTCTTGGTGCTCCTCTTAGCACTGCACTTGCCAGGTTGCATGGTTACTCTGTAATTAATATTTTAGGGAGCTAGCAAGCTGTTCTTCAAAGTGGCTACACCATTTTACACTCTACCATCACTGGACCAATGCTCCAACTTCCACATAACCTCTCCGACTCTTACTGACGTTACCTAAAAAATATTTTAAGAACCCAGAGGCCAAACTTCAGTTGTTGAGTTGAAATTAAGATGCAGTTTCCTTTGTTCTGATTTCTAGTAGCCTTCTAAGACATGAGATGGAACACGCAAGGAGCGTAAGCACAGGAACAGGTGACAGCCTCCACTTCGGTGATGACCTGGTCCTGAGGAGGCGGTGGGGCAGCATGGGAGACCCAGGCGAGCCTCTGATCAGGCTCAGATCCCCGGGAACAGAACCCCAGGGAAGCACACTCAGATCCCAGGGAGAAGGTGGGCGCATCTAGGCAGTAATTCTGGGGTAATAGATGCAAGATGTGTGATACGCATGGAAGAGTCACTGACGCATGCCAGAAATCGTTGATTTCTTCCTCTCGGCTTCTACAAAAATTCATACGATAATATTCTGGTTATAAAATGACCACATCTGTAACTTTCCTTGACTTGAAAGACCCTCTTCCTGGCAAGGGTAGATAATGTCACATGCTTGAAGTAAAATGACTTTACTTTTGTTTGTACATGGTGACATGTTTTGTGATATTGTTGACTTGATTAAATTCATTCTAGGAGGTAGCAAAACCAAGACTAAGAATGGCTGTTTTATGCAGTGTTAGGCACAGCTGGCCTCAGTTCTGCTCACCTGACCCTCCCCGGTTGCTCAGTTTTGTTCTCAAAGGCCAAGGGCAGGAGAGAACAAAGTCTCATGTAAGTGAGAGTTAGTATCTCCCTTTGCACACGTCTTAATGCTTTAGCAGATGTGTTCATACATGTATGCCCTTATGAACACACTTTCTCTAGGCACTGCACGTGTAAGATTACGAACACTCTTTCCCCTAAGTACGGTGTGCGCAACATAATGAAAACCTTTCCCTGCATCCATCTGTCCTTTACTGGTATGAGGCTGGGCACACAGTAAACGTGGCTGATTGATTTTCCCAACTTCACTCTCACTATTATTAAAAAGCCTCAATAACTGAACAGTTTTCTTTCTGTAATATTTTTTTCCCTAAGTCACATATGGAACATTTATTTTCTTTTGAAATAGGTTCCTTCACAGGCAAAATGTTATAGATCAATTGCTTCATTTAAAAATGTTTGTCTTTCCAGAAGTTGAAGAACAACAAAAAAAGAATCCATAATCTTATTGATTGGGATGTACTAAAATTTTTAACTGAAGTAAATTTTTTTATAGCACTGAAACTCCATGTCTTTGAAGTAGGAAGGTTTTCCAGGAAGACACATAGCTCTTAATTAATATTCATAACAATTGATATGTGTAATTTTGGTCATTGGAGGACTACTATACTTTCCTATTGATGCAGTAGAAGTATATTGAGGACAGAGAAAAAGTAATTAACAACTGAATACAAGGGTCATAAAGTTAAATTATTCCCTAGTTCATAGTAAGCTTTATATGCATGCAGAATTATTATCTGAAGTAAGACAGTACTGAATGTCATGTTTTTCTTCTTCTCTAAATTGTGTATTTAGTATTTTTCTTGAACACAAATAGCTTTGGGTGCAGTAAGGATAATTAAATGATGAACAGGCAGCTGGAGTGGGGAGAATTTAGAAATATCAGTAAGAGACTAAGTAGTAGATAAAAGACAAATCATGCTCTACTTGAATTTTCTATTTCTGCATGTACAAGGGGTTATTTAAATTTAGAAATTTGGAACATTATTGTGGTCGAAATATCCTCATGGAGATCTATTTCCTGATCTACTTTCTGACACTGACTTAATTGGTGAAAATTAAACTATTTATGTGTTTACAGGCCATCAAGTACAAATAAATTCAATTCAACTCGGTTCATTTTAATATGTTATGGAACACTTTGTTTCATGAAGTTTAGTGGTGATGCTAAGACTCAGCTCCTGTCCTCAAGAAGTTTAAACAAATGAGACACAATTGTAAAAAGTTGTGCTGTCTGTGCCAACAAATACTCAACATCTTCTTTTCTTTTTTCACTATATAATAAAGCATTTCAGAGAGTTCTCTGAATGCCAATAAAGCTGAAAGGTAATACACAACTTGTAGCATATACCAATGCTCATTTGGAAATGTGTTCTCTTTTGAGATGCAGTCTTAACTTCCATGTGCCTATATTTTGCTATATATTGCCTTGTAGAAATGTTATTACACAGGTCTCAATATGCTTAGAGTCAAACTATAGCTATTGAAACATAATGTCTAGGAAAAATCATAAAGGTGAAAACTGTGCCTTTTCAATGTAATATTTAGTGATCCTCATCTTTCTAAGTGATGATCTTCCATTTTTACTGGACTCCACCGCTAAGGTACATAGTAATGTGAGCTTCGAATGGGAAGAGGAAGAAGAGATATGGCACTGAAGGAAGGCTATGGGTTTTAACCCTGAAGGTGCTGTCTCAAGATAATGCCAGATGTAAAATATTTCCAAATAAAATATTTGTGCCTGCTGGAGAATGAGACACAGTGAGAAGGGTGAGGTGAGAGGAAGTAGAAGGTAGGGAAATCCAAAAGGCCAATTCTCCCCGCTTCCTCCCTTGTGAACTGCGTGGCATATTTTGCTGCGTAGAGTGCCATATTAGTAACCCAAGTGCTCTCAAACAATGTTAGTCCTGGGAGGGTGGAAACCAGTTCTCTCATTGGTCATTTAGTCAAGGAAGAAGGATAAGAAACATGAAACATAAGCCCGGGAAATGACACGGAAGTGAATGAGGTGGTCAGGTATGGAAGATGGATGGTAAAGGGAAGAAGAAGTGTTGGGTTGAGTGCTTTGGATCAGAAAGTTGAGTGCTTTTTGGCTAAATTGTGTCTTTCTCCAATTCATATAGTGAAGTCCATACTACTCTAGGACACTACAATGTGACTACATTTGGAGCTAAGGTTATAAAAGTAAAATAGGTCATCCGAGTGGGCCCTAATTCGGTGTGACTGGTGTCCTTATAATATAGGAGATTAGGATATGGATGGTGACACACAGGCTGAGAGAGAAGCATGTGAAGAGAGAGGGAGAAGATGAACATCTGAAAGTCAAGACAGAAGCCTTAGAAGGAATATCCCAGTGGACACCTTGATCTTGGACTTCCAGCCTTGAGAATAGGGGAAAAATAAATTTTTGTTGTTAGATCACCTCGTCTGTGGACTTCATTATGGCAGGTGCAGTAGACAAAGACAGTGGGAGTCCAAGGAAAGAAGATAAGTTCAAGAGAAAGGAGGGGTGGTGGGGCTGGCCACCGGATAGCTTTGTTCAAGGCCTCAAGGCAGGGGGCACATGGTGGTCAACACCAGTAGGTGGCTGAGGTCTCGGTACTGAGGATGTCAGATCAGTTTCACAGGATGCAGAAGCTTGTTTCTGGCGGTGCTGTCCAAAAAAGCCTTCTTCTCCAGGCTGCATTGCAATGTTTCACTCTTAGAAGGAAATGAGAAGAGGCTGCAGCATTAAATAGGAAGGGGAAATAGAAAGCTCTTGAGGTCTTGCTGGGGGTGGACACTAAGGAGTCTCACGGCCTACAGAGGATTTACACCTTACGATTCACACATTTATGAGTCATAAAACTGACTGCAAGTTGGTGTACTTCTTATTGTCACTGCATTCCAGCAGTTTTAAACAATGCCAGAGTTAAAATTTTCCAAGTATTTTCTTGGTTTAAATGCTAAATAATTGCTATGATTACTATTGAGTTTTATGAATATATACCTATGATTTTAATTTTAATGTACTTTTTATTTAATAAAAATTTCAATATACATTAGTTTGGGGAAGTTTCAGTTATACAGTAGACTCAGATGTGGGTTAAGGCAGTTACGGGCATTGGTGTAGAGGGAAATTTTATTAGGATTTGACTCCTGTGAGCTCCTAGCTATGAATATATTTTCTGTGTACGGGTTCTGTGGTGCCTCTTATTCCCACTTTAAAACAGTAGTTTAGAAAGGAATGATGACAACACATAATTCTGAAGATGAGTAGAAGTGGTATAAATTATTTTAGTTCTGCCATTCTTTGTGACCATTTGAGGTTTTTATTTTGGTCTAATATTAAAAAGTGCAACTGAATGTGGATTGCAAGGTATAAAATATTTTTTTGGTAAGTGTATATTTTAGTTAACACATAAAATATTGCACTGAACTTGAAAGCTACTATGAAAATTAAAATCAAGATTTATTCAGATTAATGATTATTATAGGAAATAACTATTGTTTTTTCTGAATGTTAAATATGTCAGTTTCCTTGCTGGGTCCCCCAAGCTTCTACTCCTCCCCATTATTTATAAAATATTTGTATTCTAAGTGATGTCAAGATTTCATGCCCTGGAAGTTTAGGTGTTAACTGGTGAGGGGAATGTGAATCATATTTTTTCACAGTAGCATTCTTGAGACCATCAAACATAGGGGATGTCAAGGCCCAAATTAATGTTAGATTAATTCACTCTTACTGACACTTTGCTAGGTGATGATAAATGTTGATAAAACCAAATTTCTGCTCCAAGAAACTCAGTTTATTTGGGAAGACAGATATTTGAACAAATAATTGGAATATGCAGTAGGAAAGTAAGAAGTATAAAGTAAGGAGTAAGGAATTCACCTTATTGGAATGTGAATAGAAGATGATTTTTACAATAGTTTTTCTTAAAAGAATGTTTCTTTACCAGAAAAATCAGGCATAATATTCTAGAGTGGGAAGAGAATGTCTAGGGAATGGTGAGGATTTTCTGTTGGTTGGGATTCTCTCTTGGGAGGCTCAGGAGTCCAGACTGGATGGTTGGTAAGGACTGGGATTCATTTCAAAGTCTTCATGTGGGGCCAATGAAAGACTTACAGAGGATGAATGACTGCATCAGACCAAATCTGGGAAATACTGCTGGAATAGCAGTGAATCAGGACCGGGAGGATGAAACAAAGAGAAATGTCAGTGGGCGAGTCCTTAGTTGCATCTGCCTACAAAGGAGTCAGGCTGGGCAGCTCATGCCAGCCCACATGAGGAAACTCTGTGCCAGTGGGTGAGGCCATGGTGCTGCCCCTCATCCTTTCCACAAGCGAGGGACTGTCAAGTAGGCGTTTTCACACATGCAATTCTGCCCCGATGGGGCTGACCCAGCTTAGAGCAGTGCTAAATTGCATGCGCCATTTTGTTATAGTCCTTATCTGTTGACTTTTATCTGGTTTAGGTAATAAAATAAAAAGCAGGGACCAGGAAACTGTCCTAGTTTCTTTGAAAAGTAAATCTTTTAAGAAATCATTTAAATTTTTGCAAAGTAACACACATCTGTGTTATGTTAATATTTGATGGCTTTTGCTGGAGTAAAAGGGGAGTTCTCAGTGCTGTTGAGTGCTCCCTGCTGATGGTTTTAACCATCCTCCTGGTATTTCCCCTGTATTCCTCAGTCACTGATGAATGTAGAGGCGGGGCTTGTACGCTGGCTCTCTTCATGGTGTATCTCAGGTGACCGGGAGTTTTGGGAGACAGCATCTCGCTGTTCCATACTTAGACCTTTGCTTAGCTCTCCTGGCTTCTGTCCAGCCCTTCCTCCTTTCTTTGGACTGTGTATTCCCTTGACATGGGAGCTGCTCTGCACACAAAGAAGAGTAACAATAGATCTAACTTTTCTAGCTTTTCTGACTTCCAACTAGCTTCCATTTTATCCTCTGCCGTACTCATTTCTTCTGAGGTAATTTCTCTCTGAAGTTTTTCAGCCCTTGCTGGTCTGTTAGTCACCTCTCTTTGTTACTATAACAAAATAGCTGAGAAAATCATCTTCAAAAGAGTAAAAGTTTATTTTGGCTTATGGTTTCAAAGATTTCTGTCCATGGTCTGTTGGCCCCATTGCTTTGGGTTTGTGGAAAGGCAGTAGATTATGGTGAGACTGCACGGAAAAAATTATCTCAGGGTTGGACTGCAAAAAAGGCAGGAAGGGACTAAGATTCCAGTGGTCCTTTCAAGGGCACACCCCCAGGGAACAGAAAGTCTAGTAAGTCCTCACTCTTAGAGATTCCGTACCGCCCATAGTGTCAAGCAAGGGACTGATCCAGTAACATATGAGCTTTAGGGGACACTTGTCCAGACTGTAGACTTGATTTAGGGACTCTGACTTGGGTCTCCAGGCACTTGACACTCAGTTTTCTCAAAATTCTGGTTTCTCGGTCAGCTTTTTGTCTTCGTAATATCACTGGTATCTCTCTGTTTCTTTGCCTTTGTGCTTTGGGGACTTGTGCCTATTAAATGTTGGTTATTTGTAGTATAGTGAGAGTTTAAGAAATAAAGGAAAATGCATGTGCTTTTTCACTGTGGTAAACTGGAAATTATGGAAGAGCAAATCACATGACAGTAATGGTTGTCATGGTAATCAATTATAGTTTTAAACTATTGAATGCACTTTCATGTAATTAAGTTATTTTGATATTGAGAAATCCCTATGAGGACAACAGAGTCCTCCAAGCCTATTTTATGGACAAGGAAACAGGTACAAAAGGGTAAAACAACTGGACCAAATTTTTAGATTGAGTTGGTAGAAGAACTAGAATGAACTCAGATTCCCAATTCCCGGCCAAGGTTAGTATTAAGATTAATATTTTAAATAAGATGCTTCTTATCTGTTTTGACATGAAAACTGTAGGTCATTTTAACAAGAAGTAGCTGAGTTTTTCTTGACTATTGTGACTTTACATCACTATGTATTTCTAAACACATGCATCTTCTCAGCATTGCAATATGCTATTGGATGAATAGATCCTAAAAGCACAAATTCTCCCCATGAGCTTATGATCTAATGAGTACATAAGTCTGTGAAAGAGGAGAGGAAGATGGAGAAATTTAGTAATTCTGCTGGGGTAAATATGCATGGTATCTGACTGCATGCTGAGGGGTATTTTCTTTTTTTTTTTTTTTTTAATCTTCAGGTCCTTTCCCTCAGCCACTTAGCTGCGGAGAAGACAAGTTAGAGCTCCCAGGAAAAAATATGAAGGAAGGGGGAAAAAAAGAGTTCTTAGGCTGTGTGAAATGAATTATAAAACCTTAGTTTACACACCACAAAATACTTCACCTAGAATGCTGGATTAAGCTTACTTACCATGAGTCACACATTTCTACATGTTTTTATAAACACTCATTCCCAAGCATTACTTCCTTCTCTATTATTTCAAGAGTGTTATTCTTATGAAATCCTCTAGAGAGGGCATTTTCAAACAATGATAAAAAATACCAAACTTGCTCCTGCTTTAATAGACACATATAACAACCTATACTAAATTTACACTTGTGTTTAGTCAGCCCCTAATTTGATATGCACTTTAATATATGGATAAAATTACAAAAAGGAGCATAAGTTCCAGAGTCATATCTAGAATATTCTTTGAGGTTTGTCATGGTGAGGAGGAGAAGGGTTGGGGTTTAAACCCTATTTGATAGGAAGGATCAGTTTTCATCATATCAAGTATGCTAAACCATGGATTCAGAAATTACAAGGATATTGTTGCACTACCAAATGCTTGCTTATATAACTCATGTTCTGTAATTCTCCTCCTGCCTCACTTCACATTTCTAATCAATATGCACTATTTTTCTTCGGCCAGTCTGGGAGCAGCCAGTAATGCTAACCTGCTCCAACCGTGTAGGGTTCTTGTTTAATCTTTATAATTCTCTATATAAAGCTGTCAGTGAGGACCAGATGGGGCAGCGTGGAGGGGACATAGGCCCTAATATCAAATACATTCATCTTCTGTGCTTGGTTTCATTGTATGCGTCAGTGATAGAAGTCATTGCTTCTTTGAGATTCAGTCTTTTTACATGCAAAGAGAGATAAACTAGTACTTACTGCACAGGTTTCCTTAAAACATTAACTTACATAATGAAGGACAAGTACCTGGCATATGGTAGATACTTAGTGAAGTACAACTGTTACTGTTAGTGCTAAACATGTACTTTCAAAGAGTCAAATATATGAACAACATTCTTTTCTACTTCATTTCTTATAAAATTTGAAATAAAACTCAAAAACATACTTAAGTTTTAATTGTAATACTTTTGTGTAAAAAATTAAAATCAAGACAAACTAAAAAGTATATATTATTAAATCAGATAGTAATTTCAGTACAGATAGGAGTTATTTTTTAAAAAAAACATCAGAATAAACAATAAATAGTATATGCTGCATATTATACATGTAGGAAGAATGCAAAGCATGTATATATATATATATATATATATATATATAGTCTATGTCTTCAAACTGTTCATAGTTTCAAGGAATGCAAAGCTCTCTATATACCTACGTTACATGGCTTAGTAAGTACAGTATTGGAGACATGATATCTTTGGAATACAAAGGAATATCTATTCCAATGAATGGTCTGAGTAAAACTTGAGAAGGTACTAGTTTAGTTTGGGTAAAAGGGTTTGGATTTTGTTGACTATGGAGGGGGAGAAGAAATTCCATTTCCATGTCTAGGAAGAAGCATTAGTAAAAGATGCAGGGACAAAAAATCTCATGTTCAAAGGGAAGCTCTGATCTGGCCACAGCAGTTTTATGGGATGGGGGTGATGGATGGAGATGAAGAGGCGGGGCAAGGAGTCACATTCCTGAGGCTTTACATGACAGGAAGTCTGTACTTTACTTGGTAGATCACGGGAAGTCAGGGTGGGTGTCAGAACCTGAAGATGACATGATCTAATTAGAGTTTTAGAAGAGATAGCTTCATGAAAGGAGAGCAGTAAGATGTGAGGTGGAGCAAGGAAGTTCAGTCAAGCTCCTGTGATGGATACATTAATCTCTGGGAAGCACTGAACATCTGCACGGAAAGGTTCCATTTGCATATGATTTTGGGAGTCTGCAGCATTCATGAGTAATTGGGTGGTGATGAGTTATTTGCATGCAAAATTATCCTTGTGGCTGGGGATTTAGCTCAGCGGCATAAGCGCTTGCTTGGCAAGCACAAAGTTGTGAGTTCAATCCCCCTTACCAAAAACAAAAACAAAAAACCCCAAAAATATCCTTGTGTAAGAACATAGATATTATTATTTATCACATGAAGTGGGTTGAAGTCCCTCATAGAGAACTTCTGGAATTTGGGACTTTTCTAGGCGCTAAACTCTGGAAAAAGTGTTTGAATTGTGGGCCTGTATATTGTGTGAGAGTTGCTATAAGGTACTGTGAAAGGAATGTGAATTGTTTACTTTTCCAAGAATAGAACTGTTGGTTGTGTACAGTAAAGTAGTGCCTTAATTCACACACTTAATCCTTTCCACAATTCTGGTTGCAAAGCAAATTGGATAAGAACTGAATCCAATTCAATGGCTAGGTTCAATATTGACCTTACAGGGAAATTTGATTAGGTTCTTCTTCAGCTTGGTTTGTAACCAGAATTGTGGAAAGAATTAAGTTCATGAAATGAGATATCACTGTATTTATTTCAGTTTTATTAAAGATACAAAATGAGAGCAAAGAAAAGAGGTTGCAACAGAGAGAGAATATTGTGTTAGTCTACTTTCTATCACTGTGGCAAAATACATGAGCCAAGCAACTTACAAAGAAGAAAAGTTTATTTTGGCTCATAGTTTTGATGATTTCATAGTCTGTAGTCTGTTGGCTTTGTTGTTTTTGAACTTGTGGCCAGGCAGTATATCAAGGCGGGAGTCTGTGAAAGAGGAAGCTGCTCAACTCATGGTGGTGGGAAAGCAAAATGAGAGGAAGAGGGGGGTGGAGGTCCCAGTATCCCCTTCTAGGCCACACCCACAATGACCTAACATCTGCTGGGCCCTGCCTCTTAAAGGTTCTACTCTCTCCCAATAGTGCCATTCTGGGGACCAATCATTTAGCCCATAGACCTCTAGGAGACATTCAAGATTCAAAACACAGTGTAGTAAATATGGAAAAGAATAATGGATGGACTGATGATGGCTCAATATTCTGGATGATTCAAGAAGGGCTCTGACTGTGATAAGGAGTACAGAGTTAGCTGGGGAAAGAGCAGGGCCATGCTTTCCTTCAAACCATGAGTTATAGATGACGGAATGGAGTATTTTGAAGGGCAGAGGCTGAAAGGTGAGCATCCTGATTATTATTTCAGTAAATCAGTGGGCACAATTCTTGGCTAGAAATCAGGAGGGTTAGAGATATTAAAAAAAGGGAATAAACTTGAAGAAATGGTTCTGGAGGGTAGATAAGAGAATAGGTTGGGAATGAAGTGATATATTCCAAGAAGCATCTGGAAAGGACCCATATTAAAGCATAGATTTATAGAACATCCTATATGCATAGAAAATCTTAATAAAAGTGGGCTACCATCCTTAGTCCTATTCCAGAAGACCCTCAGAAGTAGCTCAAGGCTTATCTTGAATATTTCTCAAGAAGGCAGACAGGATGAAATTATATTATACAACATACTCAAAGTTCCTAAAAGCAAATTTCAGTGTTTCTTTATTCACTGATGCCATTGCTTTTGGAAGGGGCTAACTCTACATCTCAATTTTCTCTCTGACAAAACTCTGCATCGCTCTGCTCTTATCCTCTTTCTGCTGTCCTTTCTCCTCCACTGCCTTATTGAGCCTCTTCAATTTTTTTTTTATTTTAAAAGAACAATACCATGGCCTATTTTATATAAATTAATTTTTCTTTCTGGACTTTTTCTAATTCCCTTCTGTACCCATTACCTTGGTCATTTCAGGAAACAACCAGTATCTGAGCATCACAAACAAATTTCTCCTGAGAAGGCAAGACAGGGAGCAGACCAAGGGTACTTGAGCTTTAATATTTTTAGTCATCATTGGCAACTCTCTGCAGCCATGAGCAATAGCAGACAACGCTGGTGTTTGAGTTGATCCAAAGGACCATAATAGAGCCACCCATGCACTGAACATGCAATTATGTGTGAGCAGCATATTTGTTGGAACACTAGTTATTATAATTGAAATATATAAATAGGCCAGAGGTTGCCAGTTTTTCTTGGTTAGCTTAAAGTGGAAGAAAGTGTATGTGAATTCCTTCGATGTGGCTTTATCCTCCAACCTTTCTTTTATTATGATTTTGTTCTACATAAACTTCCTTAACACTTCTCTAAGCATGTTATAGGCATTTCTAATATTATGGACTCCTGAACTGTTAATTTATTCTTGGCATGGATTTCGCTGTGACCTTTGGCTCTTGTGTCTTTTGGTCTTTGAAGTGTTGCCCTTGACAATCCCCTTTCCTGAACTGTTCCTTCCCCAGGTCTTTGCATAGGTGCCTATTTCTCATCCTTTACATTTTCATTTCTATAAGTTTCTCAGATGACTATCTTTGACCAACTTATCTGAAAGAATTCCATCCCTTCTCACAGCTAATCTGTTCATCTATTGGTGATTTGTTTACTTATTTTTGTACATCTTTCCCACTACAATTTAGGCTTCATGAAGAAAGAGATCTTTTCAGTCTCATTTGCTGCTGTAAGAGATATACAATATATTAAAGGAAAAATATATTACTATTTCACTTTAAATGTCAATCTTACGGACTTTTGATGGATGCTGAGGCCATTTATTGACAGTTAATAATTTTCCTGGAGTGAGTTTTGAAACTTTTTACAGTATTGTTTTCATACTTACCTTACTTTTCTCTTTCTTAGTTAAAAGCAATTGGGTAAGGAAAAGGGTATAGCTCAGTGGTAGAATGCTTGCTTTGTATGTGTGAGTCCTTGGGATTGACCTGCAATATCGCAAAAGAAAAGAAGTTATTGGATGGGTTTATGCTTGTGAGGCATTACTTATAAGTTACTGCTATTCAACAAAAATTCTGAATCTTACAATCCTGTGATAGTATTTACTAACAAGCAAATAGTCCAAGCATGGTATCAACCAGACAACTGCTTTACAAGTGAAAGTTAAAGACATTTTAAGAGGAATGGATTCTGGAAGTGGAATTTGGAGCATACAGTTATGGAAATTATGGAGGTGCACAAACCATTTGTAAGCCCAGATTTTAAAGGAACACGTATAGGTGGAGAACAGTATGACAGAGGAGCACAAATCATAGAAAAAAATCATAAGATATATGGCTAATGTACAACACAAAGAGATTTGTTGAGAGTTATGATAGTAGAATAGTCAAAAATTCTCTGCTTGTTACAAATGGCGTGGTGTCACAGAGGAAGGGGAGGAACCAGAGACCATTCAGGTTTTATTTTGATGTTGTTTACTCTGTCAAGGAGAATGGTGCTTAAGATGGAGAAACTACAGCCAATGTATTTAATGTGTAGCTGAAACCTGAAACAAATGGAAAGTAATTTGATAGCTTTTGTACTAAAAACTAAAATCTGTGGTTTCTGATGAATCTTAGGTCCCGTGCATGTAATAGTGGATGTTTGGGTGATTATTATAAAATCAGATTGAAACAAAGGAATTCTATGAGCTCAACAGGAAAAAAAAAAGATGTGTTGATGATCAAAATATCCTGTCAGATATGGGACAGTCAACACAGCTGTAGAAGTATCCCATGACTATAAATAAAGAGGTTCATACGTGGGTGACAGCCATTCCCAAAGAATTTTGCCTGAGTGACTCACTTACTTAGACAGTGACATGAAGAAACTTTCTAACAGGGCTCTGCCTTGAATCTGTGATATAAGTGGGGCCTGCTGACCATGGACTGAAACTTCTGACTATATTCTATGACTTGCATAAAGACATAGATGTTTGCTTATCAAATTTGTGGATGACAGAACCTGGGAGACATAGATAATATGATGGATGAGAAGCACCATTCAAACTGATTTCATCAAATTGGAATGATAGGTAGAACTCAGCATGGTAATATTTCAGGAAGATAAAAGTAGCATCTTGCTTTTAGGATTTTACAAAAATCAAACAGCTTTGCAAGTATTTTTAGGCAAATATACATTATGAAAACATCTGGGACATTTAGATCAGCCGCACAAACGGCAATGAAATTTTGTATACTCTGGAAGTGTACAGTTTAGATCAAAGTTGGCAGTGATACCTGTGTTAATCTGACTGTAGCTGGATTTTAAAATTTACTTTAAGAGAGGTGCTCAAAAACAGAATAAAAAGACAAAACAATAAAAATCTTGAGAGCTATAACCTATGTAGAATAATGGGGGAGTCTTGGGACATATAAGGGAGAAGACTTAGGAGAAAACGTAGGATATTTATAAGTGTACAAAAGACTGCTGCATGAATGAGAGGAAATAGCTGTGTATTATGGTTTGGATCTTGGATGTACTGGACGCCCTCATGGGTGGAAGACTTCACCTCAGCTGGTGGCGCTATTGGGAGGTAGTGGAAAGTTTAATTGGTGTGGCTTGGTTGGAAGGGTGGATCACTGGGAGAGGGCCTTGGTGGGTGTATTTCTCCCTGGAGCCTTTCCAGTCTCTTTCTTTCCTGTCTTCCTTAAGGTGAGCAGCTTTCTTCTGTGGCCATGATGTTGTGTCTCCCCACAGGCCCACAACAGTGCAGCCAGCTAAACTTGGACTGAAACTTCTGAAACTGTAAGCTGAAGTAAGTGTTTCTTCTTTCAAGCTGTTTTTGTAAGTTGTATTTTGTCACAGCAACAGAAAGCTGACTAACAGTATATGACATTACAGAGTAGTAGGCTGTGGTTATTATTAAAGGAATGTTTTGTTTTCCCAGTAAAGAGTCATTATTATACATGAATCTCTTGGCATACTTTCATCCCATTTTTGCTTTTGACATATTTATTTAGTGCATCATCATCATCATGATACTTCATGTTATATAGGTTTTATAGATGTGGGTTATATTTCCACTGATTTGATCCTTACATCAAATGAAGGAGATATTAGGGCATCAATATGATTGCCATTTTGCAGAGGCGCGAACTGCCTAGAGAGATGGTGATGCATTTTCCCCAGGGTGAGGTGGCTTTTGAGTGATGAAATTCTAGTCAGAATTGGGGACTTCTGATGGCTAGGGCTCATGCTACTATATGCTTCCTCTAGAAACAAAACCTTCACCAAGTAATTAGAAGTCAGAACAGTATTTCTTTATTTTTGACAAGAAAACATTTTTTGAAGTTTTCAGTTTATTACCTTGAGCATGGGGCGTGTCACACATCCTTGATAATTATTATCCTCCAGTGCACAATGCCTTGGGTGAAATGTACAAGGAAAACAGTGAAATGTCTTAATGGAATGGAAATAGTTCCTGTTTATAAAACCAGATCAGGTCAGTTTTGAGGTTTGAAAGACCTTGGGAATGATCAGTTAGCATATTTTTCTCTCTTTTTTTTTTGTTTCAATAGCTTTTTTTTCTTTCAGCAAATTATCTTCACTTTAAAATGGTTAATCTATGGTAACTGCATCTTAAAATATGTAACTCCTCTAGCAAAGATGGAGATGAATGTCCAAATCATTGCTAGTAGTCTTTGTTTACAAATTAAACACATAATTTTGGTTGGATTCCAACATGACAATGTTCATTAATAATCAGGTGGTTAGGAGGATGACATTTTGTTACCCAATTACCCTGTTTTCTATCTGTGTCATCCTAAGCAAGCTATTTAACTCCTCCAAACATGGTTTCCTTATCTGTAATATGAAGATGGTCCCTACTGACAGAACAGAGGTGGTGTGAGAATTAAATGAGATAATTATACAATGCCCCAAACAAGTAACTGCTCTCATATATGAGCTATTATACTGCTTGGTGCTTCTAAACAAAGCCTGAGACTATATTAAGACAAATAATGATTAAGGAATTTGCTCATCCTTTCCTTTTTGTATAGGGTGGAGAAGGATTCTAGAAACACTTTTTGGATCTATTGATTGGTGTTTGTTTAATCCTCAGGCATAGGCAGCACATGAAAGTTCACTTGTGCATACTGGGGTTTGTGCAGACCTTTGCAGAAATTGGATCTCCATCCTGAAGCACAAAGGGTAGAGTCTCCCACTGTGGGATTCCTGAGCAGTTTATTTTTCCAGAATACACTGGTATTATTTATGACTTTATTTATCATAAAAGGTAGCTTGGTACAATGATTTAGATGTATAGGAAGGAAAAGAGCTAAAGACACGCCTCTGTGACTGATTTGCTAAAGATTACCCAGAAAATCAAATTCTAGAGCTTCATCCAGTAACTCTGTCTATAAAGTTCAGCATTCTAATCATAAATGAGGCAATGAAAAACACAGCCACCCTGAGTGCGATTAGTAAAAACAGGGCAAGAACCTCCTTGAAATGTCAGGCATTAGTGATGAACTTAAATTGCTTTTTCTTAATAAAGTTGTATTTTCGATGTGACATTTGCAAATGAGCTTCGAGCCCAGAATGATTGCTTAAATCTTCCTGTGAATTGTGATTTTCCTAATGGCACACATTGATAGTTTGGATATCCTTGTCACTTAGCCTCTGATGCAGTAGACATACTTATGTGTTAGCAATGGAGTGAATCTTCTTTTCCTGTTTGCAGGGGCCCACTGCCCACGAGCCTTAGCTGCCTGTGACCTATGGCCACTCAGTGTGCGAAATAGTGGAATACTGTCATCCTGAGAGCTCCATGTTAACAGTTTCTGATGAAGTCCTTACCAAAGTAGTTACGCATCTCCTTGTTTCCCTAAATAAAATTTGCAGACCATTAGTTGAAATTTTATGGGTGGTTCAGAATTTATAAAAACATCAGTCCTTGTGCAGTGCATATGAGTGGGATGATGTTAGGATTTGTTTTTGGGACAAGCTGCTCACCTAGCACACAAGTGGTCCATTGTCCATTTTTGCTATTGGGTTGCATATCGGTGGAAGTCTTTCTCTCCTCTAATATGCTATGTCTATGCATCAGGATAAGAGACAAGAAAGCCATTTAGAATGGTGTAAAAACTATGAGAAAATGGGCACTAAAAGCAGGAGTGTGAGGGCAGTCCCACGCACAAGATACTTGAGTGTCAGTGATCAGAATTTGTTGTTTCTTTTGATCACCAGATACACTTGTGTGTTCTTCTTTCTAGCTCTTGACTGTGGCTTGAACACTAGGTAGCTGGGCTCTAAGAGGTGGTAGGTTGTTGCTTTGCTCTTGTTCAATAACCTCATCTTTCTTCTCAATATCACTTTCATTTGTGGGTAGCTCTTGTAGAAGTCATGTTTCTATCTTACGTTATTGCTAAGCATATGTCTGATGGAAGCTAGGAGTTCAGTAAGTGTTTGTGGAATGAATGAATGTTTCTCCCATCCACATTCATATTAAATTATAAACTTCTCAAGTGGGGGCTGCCTTATTCAAGTCTTCTACCCACAGCCACATATACAGCAGGTACTCATTCAAGATTTGCTGAGTGGGTGACTAAATAAAACAGACTACATAGTGCTTTTGGCAATAAAAAGCTCCCAGACATTCTAAAACATTTTTATCTTAGAATTTTATAACTCAGAATGGGAAGATGATGGGAGGAAGGGATATATGGAGGAACATGGTAAATAGGAAAGAGTTTATACTCAGTAGTAGTGAAATGCCTATTAAGTACTACTGAATAGAAAACATGCTTCTCTTGAGAAGAGTGGTTGAGGTCGGAGGTGTCTGGGAGCAACGACACTGGACCTGAGCTGATGTATGAGGTGGAGGATGGCTTTGCAGGGGCAGCCACCATAGGACAGAATCCCTGAAGCACTGCCACTGCTTGTTTACAGCCCATCTTTCCTAACACCTGTAGTTATCAGGAAATGAAACGGCTGTCACAAATCACTCTTGATCATAGTAGAATTAATTACTTTTTAATGGCTCATCATTGTATTAGTTTTCTATGCCTCCTAGAACGAATGACCATACAGCTAATAGCTTAGAACAACATAAAATTGTTGTTAAGGTTCTATCAATTAGCAGACCAAAAGAGGTCATTTCTGGGCTATAGCCAAGGTGTGGCAGGACTACATTCCTCTCAGGAGGCTCTGAAATGTGTAGCCTTTTCTTTTATAGCTTGTAGAGGTTACCTGTGGTTCTCATGGGTTTAAAACCAACTACGACCAGTGACTATTTTTTCACATTGTACCATTTTCACACTATTCTGCCCTCCTCTTCCACTTTAAAAAAGTTGTAACTACATTGATTTCACCTAGATATTCCAGGATAAACTCATTTTTTTTGAAAGGGCAGCTGATTAGCAACCTTAATTCCACTTTATTATGCAACATGTCACAGTTTCTAAGGATTAATGTGTGGATATATTTGAAGAGCCACTATTCTATTACAAACTTACCAAGCAAAACATAAAATGCTGAAGTTAAAGAGAGTATAAATAATTACAGATTTTAATGGTGGAGAAGAATAGAGAAGAGGAGCATTTGAGTACTTAGAGTCTAGGCAGGACCGTAAGGCATGGTAGTTTAGTCTCTGGAAACAAGTGAGTTAGTGATTAGTGATTAGTGAACATAGCTAGCACATGTTTACTGTCTCCCAGACCCTGTAAAACTACTTTCTCTAGCCAGCTAAGGATTTGAGTGGTCAGTATCCCAAGTGAGACGCTAATTACAAAGCTTTTAAGTACACAGGAGTAGGCTGCCATGCACAAATCAGGTGAACGTACTTACTGAATTGATATATGACTCTTTTCCCATCTATTAATTTTGCTTTTGTTAATTTCACTTTTCCAGATCTGTGGCATCTTTGTGGTGGTCCTGATAAGAAGGAATAAACAGGGATACAGTTAATAGACAACGGGTCAGAAATTCCATTTGTGCATTAACAAAACATGTGCAATCCTACCTCATTTTGAAATTTTCTTCTCAATGGAATTTGCAACAGATTGGTAAATGGGAGGCTATAAAGCTTAGTTTTTAAAAACAACACTATGAGCATTATTTACAGACAGAATACAAGACATTGGTGCAAGGAGATTTCCAGGTTATTTCTACTCATCATCCTCCTGTACTGTGAGATGCCCATCATTACAACCACTCCTTGGGGGCGACAAGCATATTGAGTATACTGTCTCAAGATGGCCAACAATGGTTTGTGTGTGTCATCCAGAGAGTGTCACTGGGTGATTCTTTCACTTTCTTCCTTAGAGCAGAAGAGTTAATTGTTACTCATTCAACAAATATCCATTGAACACCTCAGCCACTGTTCAGGCACTGATAGGTTTATTTGGGATCCATTGACAAATGAATGCAGAGAGAATGGGTTAGCCCTGCAGAGCAGGGGCGTTTTAAGAAAGAGGAAAGGAGAGGCTCTGGTGATAAATATATGAGGACTCTCTGGATCACATGAAAGTACCTATGCCTGGAGACAAGCTGCCAGAGCCACATGCTCTCCTAGGTTTTTTGTCTCAGGTGGTCTCATTTGGGGCACTGTGGCACAGCTGCAGAGCCGACCACGCACTGATGGGGCCCTGTGGCCTTGTTACTGCACTGGATGGTGACTGCAAACTGTCACGCTGACTCATCTTCTTCTGAGAGAGGAGTGAGGAAAAGATAGTATCACGCAGACGTTACACCACAAGGCCAAATGTTTTGCTGAGTGGAAGCCGAGCTCTGAAGGCAGCACCAGCAGGTGATGCAGGGCGGCAGCCACGTGTTTTGCACATATATTCACATACATGCAGGAAACTTTGAGTGTCCAGTAGAATTTCTTTGTGCCTAAGGTAAATGAGGGTAGGGCCATCTTATTATTCACTATTGTAATCTTAATATTTAGTGTAGAACTTTGAAGAGAGTAAGCACTCAATAAATCTTTGCTGAATGTATGGATAAATACATCTCTTTAAGCCAATTTTACATCTAGGAAAGCTTTCTTCAGACACTTGGCCACTCCTGCAACTCTGACCTATCATTTATAAAGAAAACTAAATTAGAAAGTCTTATTAAAACATACTACCTGTCTTCTGATATGCAGAAAAAACAACCCTCAGCCATGGATTGAGATCCACAGAGGAATCTTCATAAAAAAAGACAGCATATTATTAGAGTGGGAATTTGAAATGGAGAAAAATCCTAGCACTTCTTATCTGTTGATAACATTAATTTTTTAATATTAAGGAAAAATGAGAGTTTAAGGAATGAAATAACCGAAGAAAATTAGTGATGAAGAGAAATACAGGTCCAGAGACTCGTGTTCTCCAATAGCCACCCGGACACCTTCCCGCGGTAAGAACAGCATCAGTCACTTATCCACAGGCTTGATTCAGATAGAAGGATAAATTGCGGTACAGATAATAGCTAATGTAATGCCAGACCTCTCTTAGGAACCATAGAGATTTAGGATCAATATGTAGTCAAAGAGTACATGGTGATGACTTTCTGAAAATTGATCAATAAGTATATATCACGAAGATCAGAATTTATTTAAAATTATGAACAACCTGAAAGACTGCCAATTCCTGAGTAATAACTCCAGGCAGCCCAAATTCTTGCCAGCTTCCTCCGTTTATATAAATTGCTGGACTGTCTCATGCCTGACCCCTCTGATGTATCAGCTTTGTTATGTCAGTTTAGATATAGGTAAATTTCCTATGGGCATTTATTAGCTTTATTAAAAAAGAGGCAATTGTCCAAAAGCCTCTGGGCATATGCACCCAAAACATGAAATAAAAGAATGAAATTAAATACTCAAACTGCCAAACACCTCATAAAAAATCCAGGCCAGTTCAGTCTACTGAGGCATGCCAGATTGGCAGGCTTGATCTTGTGTTCTTTTCCCTAAAGGTTCACAAAGCCATTCTACTGTCTGCTTGGTCAGAGAAATGAATTGCAAAGGCAGAGACCCTCAGCAGCCTTGTTTTGGGGATTCATATATGGAAAATTTTATTAGAAGTAACATGGCTGATCTTAATATATTTGAATGAATCAGCTGATAGGGAAAAACCCTCAAAGGAAGTCTCTTTCTTTATTAAACTGTATCCATCCAACTTTCTGACTTCATGTGATTGATGGCTATCACCCCTGGAATTCTTTACAGTGTCATTTCCATGACGCCCATCATGACTCCTTTCTGCCTTCAGCCTAAACCAGTTACTTGGGCATCATATTGCTCTAAATTAGTGATTTTCAACTCAGAGTGATTCTGCCTCCCAGGGGACAGTTGGAAATATTTGGAGACACTTTTGTCACAAGGTGGCATCTAGAGGGTATAGTAAATATCTACAGTGCATGACAGAGAAAAATCTGGCCTTGATGTTGATAATGCTGAAATTACAAGCACCCTAAATCCCTAGGAAACATTAGTCATTCACCTACCACTTTCTTTACTTTTGTTAGACCTATATATATTTGTATGATTTTTTTTGTCACCTGACACTGTTCCCTAAGTGGAACTTAACTGCAAGAGAATTAAATGTATTTATTTTAAGGAGAAACTTTGTATTAGTATCATATTTAGAAGAGCAAGTGTCGCTTTTATGAATGTGGTCACTTGGAAGTACATACAATGAGAATAAAACAGTGTTACTGAATCTTAGGCTACTCTTTGATGGATGGTATTTTTCTGATGAAAAAATGAGGGGTTAGCAAATTTTAGAGAAGGATTAAAGAGAAACACCCAACTGAGACTCTTGTTAAATAAGATAGTTTGATGGATCGAAAAGAGAGTAACTTTCTAATGCAGTGATTCATTGGTATTTAAGCCCACAGCTTATATCCATTTAATACTGAAAACCATCTCCTGCTCCTGTTAAGTTTGCCATGAATATATGTGCCATAATGTAGAGAACTCTGGGTCCCTCAGATATGCACTCTTCCATCTGAATTCTTCTTTTTCTGCTAGGCTGTCACAGATTCAAGTCTACTTTGGAGCTGTCTTTAATTGTGGCATTTTACAATGACCAGATAATGGCCAACTGCTTTGTTCTGTACTTAGAAAAGTCAGGGACATTTTAGGTTGCAAAATATACACTTAAGAGTCTTTCATTGCCAACCAATGGCAGGTGCCCTGTAGGAGACTTTATTGCCCACTTCCACACCATTAAAAAGGCCATCTAACATGCACTTGTAATCCCTTTTCATGGAATTAAAGTGACTCTACTTCAGTATGCTTATTAGCGTAATCATTCTGGATCATAATGTTTTAAAGAGAAAGGCTAACTTCTTTGATACTAACTGACTGCCCATTAAGTGTTCCTGTGCATGATGAGTCAGTATCATTATTTGGAATATCTACTTTTGCTTCTATGTTTCTAGATCATGAATCAATTTAAAGGTAACATCATCTCTGTAAAATGTAGTATCTGTTGAAGGGTCTGTTACTTCCATTGTTTATTTGCTTGCTGGAGAACTGGCAGCAAAATGAGTTGTCAGTGTCCCAGCTGCCTTGGTGAAAGGATGGAAAATTGCAACAGGCACTGGAGGCTTCTCAGTTCCCACTTATTACTTGGTGCCCTGAGCCGGAGATTCTAACTCCAGGAGACTGACCTTGCAAGAATTATCACCCCCTCGGGGAAAATCAGTTAATGCCTCATGTTAAAAGGGAGTTATGCTGCATTATGAAAACAGTCCGGGCTTGGCTGAATTTTTTTCTCACTCTGCAATTGGTTTCCCTACCTATAATTATCTTCAAGCACCACCATAAAAGCCCTCCGATCTTTACCTCATGTTGTTCTTCCTTTGGGGCACTGACTCAGGACCCATCCAACTTTTCCACCAAGCCATAATTAGTAGAATTATATTTAATAATCCCCCCTCATGCTGAGGGGAGCAGAGGCGGCATCACGCGGGCACCGCAGCAGATAATGAGGGCTGCAGAGGTTTCTTCGGAATTATGTCCTCACGTCCAGCCAGCCTCGTGCTGCCAGTGTCAGCCAGCATCAGCCTCAGTGGCCCTACAGCCAGTGTCCTGGTGACAGCTGGAAACAAGGGCGAGATGCTCACTGACCATGTTTTCTCTCCTCCCTTTAACTAAAAAAGTCACATACTTAAAAGAACATGTACCATGCTGCTGCAAAGTTTTCTAGATGTAGAACAAGGAACATTTCCAAATTTTCTTCAGTGCAGGTTCAGGTGTTGTGGTATTGATTTATTTTACCAGTGGGATTCAGGCCCAATAAAAGATACAAGGGTTTAGACTTAGATGTACTAAGCAAGATCTCACTCACTTGAGATTTCACAGTCTCCCTCTCAATGTTAGCTGCTATGCGTGCTCCTGTAAACACTTAGCAGAATATTTTTAATGAGATAAATAGTATCAAATAGTTTCACCAACAGCAAAAAATCATACATTCAAGGACACAAATCCTCTACTTTTCTGTTCTTATGGCACCCCTGGAAAAAAACCCCTCATATTCTAGTTACTTGTTTTGTTTTTGTTCTATTTGTTCTAAAAGGATCTTAAATAAAATGGTTTTGCTTTAAGATTTAAAGGATGTCCCTCCTGACATAAACACAGATAAAAGAAAAGCATTTATGTGTAATCTCTGGCAGATAGTGAAACTGGCTCTTATATAGAATCATAAATTGTATTGCTTGAAAGGACCTTTAGGAGCATTTAGTTCAGCCCCTTGTGTGTGCTAAGTGGAGGTATCATTAGGACTGAAGTTAAAGTTACTCTCTGAAAAGGAATGCTATATGTTGGACCAGGGATGTCCCCCAAATGACCATGTGTTAAAGAATTGGTTCCCAGCCTATGGTGCTATTGGTAGGTAGTATGACCTTTAAGAGGCGGGGCCTATTGGGAAGAAGTTAGATCATTGGGGGTGGGTCATTGGTGGGGATTGTGGAGCTCGCTCTCTTCCTCTTCTTCCTCTTCCTCTTCCTCTTCCTCTCATTCTCACCCTGGCTATGAGGGGAGCTTTAATTTTACATTCATGGCCGGGGATTTAGCTCAGTGGCTTAAGCGCCTGCCTGGCAAGCGCGAGGTCGTGAGTTCGATCCCCAGTACCAAAAAAACAAAAACAAGCAAACAAACAATTTGACATTCATGTCTGCCATTATATGCTGCCTTGCCACAAACTCAAAGCAATGGAACTGACAAGTCATGAACTAAAATTTTCAAAGATTTGAGTCAAATAAAGTTTTTCTCTTTTGAGTTGATTTATCTCAGATATTTGTTACAATGACACAACGTTTACTAATGTAAGTAAGTTAGGGGGAAAAACCCCCATAAAAACAAATCTAAAGCACCCAAAACATGTAATGAATGTGATTACTCATTCAGAGAAGGAGTTGAGTCAAAAGAGCTAATCTGTAAATGGACCACTGAAAACCAGTCCCAGATTCTAATTCTGGAGGGTTGGTATTCTGTGAGGGATTCATCACTTGGAATGTTAAACACAACATGTTCCACTGGGCCTCTGTTATACACTGAGGTAACAAGGGAGCATCTAGGGGTTTACCACTATGGATATGGAAATAAACTTGCCTTCATCATGAGAAGACACAATCTTGTGAAGAGGCAGGGCAGGCCTCAGGGACAGTGCTTCTTATTCCAGCTTGCTTTTGCTGTCTTTTTAGGTGGCTTCATTCTGGGACTACAAGTAAGAAGGCTGCAGCTGCCTCACATAAATATTATATATATATATATATATATATATATATATATATATATATATATATATTCCAGTGAAAATCAAGGAAAGTTAACTATACTGCAAATTGGCAAATTGGCGAGGTCACCCCTAAGCTGAGTGCAATAGAAGTAAAAACTTGGACCCAGAAGTTGTTCTGAAATATACCCCCCATACTCTGGGAATGGAATTTCCTCTGGGGAAGCAGTGGGCTTGAGTTTATCCTATTTCATCCTTGTCTATGGGACTGGGTGGCCCTAAATGACATCTGGGATACAAGTGAAAATTGTACCTTAGCTTTCTTTGAGTGGTTATGAAAACATTTTTTATGCTGTGAACATCAATCCTGTGCTTAATAGTCTTGGGATCAGATGTACATAATATATTGTAGCAGTTAAACTACGGAGAGTTTATAGGATATGGAGTATAATTTAGGGTCAAGAAGGGGCTCTAAGTTTGATGAGGGATAGTGACCTAGAACAAACTGTTTAGAACATGATTTTCTCTAGATTCCCAGGTCAGGGACCTGTCTGAGCAGGGTGAGGAATTCTACAGATCTTGTATAAGAACACATTTTCAGTGTGTACTAATAACTGCAGGAAGTGAAATCTGTAGCAATTGAAAATATGGGTAAAGGAAGATGTACTGTATGCATTTGATAATTTACCAATTTAGGCTTACTAAAAAGTGTGAATGGAAAAACCTGAAATCTTAGAATTATAGACTGGTAGATATGGGAAAGCAGCCTCATAGGGATCCTTTCTTTAAAAGAACAGGACAAAAGGCAAAAGGAGGGCTAAACATGTGGAGAAACTGCTAGTATTAAAAGAGCCGAAGTTCAGAAAGACATAGAACAATTCTAAATAAAGTTTATAGAATAGGCCAAAATTAGAAAGCTGCTGTAACCTGATTTAAAATGTTTAGTTCACACACACACACACACACACACACACACACTCACTCACTCACTCACTCACACCAATAGACATTTCTGCTGTCTTTGCCTGGAGCAAGGACAGTGTGGTTGGGTCAGTCCAAATGCCTGGAGCAAGCAGTGTCACGTACGTCTGATGACAAAAAGATGTGCACCTGTACAGTTCTGATTTTTATCCTGTCCTTTCTATCAAGGTACTTCATTTTGAAATCAGGAAGAATAGGAAAATTCAGGGACAGAGAGAATTGAAAAGATAGAGGACATCTGTGTCAAGTGAGTTTAAAGCTTTTGGCCTGAATACTGTGATTTCTTGCAAAAGTGACTGTAAAACACACTTAGCAACCTAGGAGGACAAATGCCAACCATGTGCTAGTTTTTGGAAAGTGGGAAGATATAAGTCCTTAAAGAATTAACTCATAAACTTTGTGTTGATTGCAAAATAGTTCTAGAGATGAACCAGGATAATGAAGATGCCTACTCAAGTTCACCAAACACAAGTCATGTTGGACTAACCTCAAACATCATGTGCTGGCATTAGTAGACTTATATAAGTTAAATGCTTCAGGCAGACAGTATTACAGGAATAACCAGGATACCTCAGCAAGAAGACTAAAAGTAGGCTATAATTCCAGGCTGAAGAATTTTACCAGAAGACTGAGGACTAGTGTTAACCCAAAGGCAATTATTTAGTGGCCTTCTTCAAGTTTGTTTCAAGTTTCTCTCCCCTAAAATCTTGGAAATATGTGTGTGTGTGTGTGTGTAAGTGTAGTCACTTTCCTGTCACTGGAACAAAATGTCCCCCGATTGTCCAGATTTATTGTGGCTCATAGTTCAGGTACAGGCTTGCCTGGTTCCAAGGCAGAAGCAGGACGGAGATGGGCAAAGCAGAGGAAAAGGTGCTCAACCTACGGTAGCCAGGAAGTAGAGAGAGAAGGAAGGATCTGGAGACCAGAAGTCACTTCACAGGTCACGACCCCAGTGACCCACCTCCACCTAATAGGATAACCCCAATTTGTAATAGGACATTCAGCTGAACTCACCAAGTGATGAATGCACTTATGGGTATAGTAATCCATGGTCTAATCAGCTTCCACACACTTGAGGCGTTAGGGGACACTTTAGACCTAAACCATAATATGCATATTTTATTTACAAATTAATGTGCAAATGTTTTAAACTGAGATTATCAGTAACTTTATATCAATAAATTCAGAATCCAAAAAAGTGTTATTGTTGCAGTATTACAAGTCTAAGTCAGTAAGGGTTCCTAATGAAGATATTGAATTTTTAAAAGAAAAAAAGGACAGATGAGTCCATACATAATGTCATTCCCCCCAACTTCCACAAATAACCTCCCCCAGCAAAATGAATGAAAGAAAACACGTTAAGGCATGGCTTTTAAATATTGTACCACAAAGGGTCAGCTAATATTACTTGTTGAACAATCTTTATAATGCTGGGTTTAGTTCCTGGCACATTTTCATAGGGGGAACACACAAATTCCAGGGGACTACAAGCAGGGGAAAGCATGAGTTTGAAAACCACATCTCTGAAGAGTTTTGTTCGTTTGTTCATCACCTAGGCAAATACTTTCAAAGACCTGATGTGCACCAATTATTGCATTAGGTATACGTTAACAATCTTCATGTCTGTTGGCATATGTCAGACTGGAAAAAGGGTAGACTGACAAGCAGGCCAACAATAAATTGCACAGACCCAGTGGGCACAGGCAGCAGCGGGAAGGGGTTGGGCACATTGCTGACAGACAGTAGTAATAAACCAAGTAGAGAGAGGAAAGATGGTTTTAATGCAGAACCCCCCCACCCACCCACACACACAGGGGAAACCACACCATGAAAGATCCTGGTACACGTAGAAATAGGAAATTGTTCGACATGGCTGGAGTGTGGGGTGTGGTTGAGACGGCATGAGATAAAGCTCAGAGGAGGCTGGGGTCACCGTTGGCTAAACTTGACTTCACGCTAAGGACACGGGGAGCCAGTGAAAGGGGGCGGGAATAATAATGTTATTTAGATAATCATTGTTACTTCGGCTGAATGACATACTGGAAGTGACGAGTCCAGCAAACGACTGGCACAGTTGTCCAGATGCAAGGCTATGAGGGGCTGACTCAAGAGTGGTGGCAGAGATGGAGGGTGTGGACAGATTTTAGAGGGGAGGGAATTAATGTCAATGGAACTTTGATTGGGGTGGAGAGAAAAAGCAGTCAACACTGATTCATGGAATTCTAACTAGGATGACTCGATGGATAACAACTTGATGAGACAGGAAATGCAGGCTTGGGGAACAAGTTTGAGGAGCGTGCTCAGTTTGAAGTTCCTTGGGGTGCTCCCCAGTGGTGGCTAACTGACAGCTGGCTATGTGGAGGTCCAGGGAGGAGAGGCTGTGATCTAGCTCTATATGTGAACACACTATGTGGCAGAGGGCAGCTGGGGGAGGACAGCTGGAAGTGAGCAAAGAAAAAGGTGTGGAAAGATACTGGGAACATCTGTCTTCACAGGATGAACACAGAGTGGCATTAGGCATCCCTGAAAATGCAAATAAGGGGTCACCACAGAGAGGGGAGCAGAATTTGAAAATAGTGTTCACTAGAAGTATCAGAAATGCAAGGACAACGACGTGCCACGGAATTTGGCAATTTGGTGGTTGTAGGGGCCACACTGACAGCAGGTCCATTGGTGTAGAAGAGGCATAGATCTGTTCAGAGCTGGAGAGCGAATGAGAGCCGAGGACGTGGGAGCATCAGAAGAGACTTCTCTGAAGCCGAATGAGGATGGGGCAGGGCTGGAGGGATTAGCCGTAGCTCTGCCAGGACTGTGTCTTTCAACCACCCACCCCTGCTCCACTGTCTCACCATTTCTGCCTGCTCAGCTCCTCTTAAACCTTCAGAGCTCAGAGGACAGTACACTGAAGCTGATAATGGGGCTCTTTCCAAGAGATATATGCTTGCCCTATTGCAAATGTTGCATTTGCTTTTGTGTGTCACACTCTGAAAGGTCACAAACCCACTCAGAGTGTGATGTGACAGGCGATGAAGCTGGCCCCTCTCTCTGAGCTCCCTTGGTTGTGTGTGCAGCCCGAGAGAGGACCCACTGCGTTAGGCAGCATCACAACTGTTTTTCTGTCTTTCCACCTGGGACCACTTGTCTTTCACATCTCCAGGATGTAGTATTCAGCCCCAATCTTTCTGAAATGCAGGGATATCTCTTTCAGTCCTGAGATGGGATGAGTTGTACAAGGAATTGGGCGCAGTTACTCTGATGATCCAAACATGTGCACTGTTGTACCATGCACATACTCCCCAAATGATACCTTTTCTAATTATGAGGTAAAATGAGGGGTGAGATACATATGGACGATCATCTAAAGGCAGCACTTTTCCTGGTAGCTGGTAGATCCTAGCTTGTCTCATAGCTTTGTCTTACTGATCTTATCAACTAAGCACTCTTTACATGTCCTATTTATGTGTATTGAGGGAAGCCTCATTTAATAAACTTGAGAGTCTCCTCTTTACACAATATCAGCATGTTTCCTAATATATAGATATAAAATACCATTATAGTTAATAAAATTTGTTAGGTTGAATCTAAATGAGCTGCTGGCGATTTGATTTAGCTCCATTGTAATTAGCATTAAATCTGCACTCCATGCTGAAATAATCTGACTGTACAAATCTTCAGTTGTTTTTGTTCCCTAAGTTTACATTTCACTTTTACAGTTTCTTTTTTAGAGACAGTCTCTTAACCCTCCCCAAAAGAGTACACGGGACTTGCAGAAGACCCCTCTCCTGAGAAGACTAGTGCTGGCCCCCGCGCTGATGTGTCATTTGACTGGAGATGAGTGTGAAGGCTTTAGCTCCTTCCTTTCCACCTCTCTCTCTTTTCCTCCCTCCAGCATTCTTCTTTTCCTTCCTCTCCTCCATCCCTCTCCTTTTTCTCCTCTTTCTTCTGTTGATTCCTGGGAAAAAATTCTGTGACTGGATTCCCATTACTCAATAGCCAGTTCTCTGGTTTTGGCCACCTTGATTGCAAGTTTGAGTGTGCACTAGAAGAATTAGCTTAGATCAATTTCAGAAGAGGTAGCACAGCCCAGTAGCTAACACACAGGCGTTGAGATAGTGCAGAGCTGGAGTCTATTGTGAGCAATGGAATTTGGAGCCTCAGTTTCCTTGTCTTTGGATGGGCCGATAATTACATCTATTTTTAGCTGAGATGATAATGTGATCTCTCTGTTCATCACAGATATAATAACATATAGTCAGCACTGTAAAAGCAGCTATTATTAATAGCTTGTTAATATGAGGGAAAGCCAAAGAATCTGCTTCAGCAGATTTGAGCCAGGCTAACAGAGACTCTGACCTATCTCAGGTTTTGGGATCCAGATCTGCAAAGATGATTTCTGAATTATGGGGCCCTTAGTTCTGTGGCCACTGTCCCTGCATGCACTACCTTCCACATGCCCTGGCCCTGTACATACTTGCTCCCATACTCCCTGTGGATGTGGCTATCTTTTATTAAGCAGGGACTTTGTAACTGCCTCCTGGTATCAGAGGAATCTTCTGCATAGAGGCTATATCAGCACTCCTTTGTTTAAAGCCTGGATAGCACCCGTGATCTATTTCCTCTCTACAAATGGTCATTTCATGCCTTCAGGGATCCACAGTCTGTAGCTTGGGTATTAAAAAAGCTCCAGTTTAAACATGATGGCACAAGAGTTTGACATGGGTCCTTATGAAAATTAGTGAGTCTCTGTTTCTCATTTACAAAATGGGGATTATGATACTTGCTTTGTGGGTGGATGCAAGTTTATCGGTGATAGAAGCCAAGTTTTCAGTACATGCTCAAAAGATGATGACTATTACTGCTAACCCGCTTTTGCTCTTCACTGTACTTCTTACCCTGCCATCTCTTATATCATAGAATGGTCAACTTCCACCTTGATCCTACACTTTTCCTCCCACCACCTTTTAAACACTTCTGATTTTAAGAAGTGAAAATCATTATTCTTGGGGATTTATACCTGGGCTGCTATCAAATGTAAATATGATAGTGTAAGAAATGATATTCTTAGCTTTAACATAATCAACAGTAACTAAAAATTTATTTATCATTTGGCTTGATTTTAATGTGTATGTTTTCCTCACATCAGAGTTCTGTAATCAGCATGAAAATTGAGAAATCTGAAATAATGAATTTAGTAGAGGAAAATATAGACAGGTTTCCTGCTTGTAATAATAACAAAGACAACAGATGATTAATTTTATACATCTCTTTAGCTTGACTTATAGGCCTATTAGATGTTCCTTTAACTTAGTAAATGTTAATATTTACTTATTTCACTGCATTTTAAAATGTCTTTGAGAATCATGTCCAGAGTACACCTTAAGTGAATACACTATTAGCAGAAATGATGGATTTTACAGAATATATGAACCGTAGAAAAATACAACCTGGGTAAGAAAGAATCTTAATTTAGAAAGTTTCAAATGGTTAGTTTTGGTAACTAGAGACAGCATGAATCCTGTTTGGAATTGAGTGTCCAATATTCTGTTGTGTTAGTCAGCTTTCTGTTGCTGTAACAAACAGCTGAGATAAATCAATTTAAGAAGAGGAAGGTTTTATTTTGGCCCACAATTTTGGGGCTCTCAGTCCATGACTGATTGTCACCATTGCTTGGGCCTGTGGCTGCATAGTACATCATGGTGGGAGCGTTGGTGGGGGTGACCTATTCACCTGTTGGCTAGGTAGGAAAGAAGAGGGTAGGCAGGGGCTGGATTCACACTCGCAGTAACTTAAGATTTCCTATTAGAACCAACCTCTTGAAGTTTCCGCTTCCTTCTAATAGTGCCAATTGGGAGCCCAGCCTTTCACTACTAGGCCTTTAGGGGCTATTCCGGATCCAAGCTCTATCACTTGTCACGCAACATTCTCAGTTCTTAGAGAGCTGAATTGCATTTTTTGAAGAAGATGGAGGAATGTGTGGGTTTAAATTGTTTCTGAGAGACAGACAATATTTCTATTTTTGAAAAATGTGTAATACTTTGAGTCTTTCAAAAACACAGAAAGGGCCTAGAATAAATATAATTAAAAGACATTTTTAAAACCTAGAGAACAAAATATTAGTTTTGTTTAATAACTGGGTGAGAGATGGATGTATTCCTTTACTTACCTCTGTTTATTCACGAGCATACCTGATCTTAGATGGTTTGATCATTCTTAGCTTCTAGCTCCCCAGTGGTCAATATCTGACATATGACAGATTATATGACATCAAAAATAATGATAAAGACAAGAGAGTTTGTTCTGTTGTTTAAAACTTATATTTTGTTTGTGGAAGGATACAGAAGTTCTCACATTCACCCCACATACTGACTTTCTATCATCTAGGCTTTCTCTATATTTTGAACCTGGGAGAAAGAATAAGGTGACAATCTCTTATTTAGTGGAATTTCAATTAATCAGAAATTTTTACTCATCAAATTCACTCTTCCCTAATGCACAATCAGACCTCTAATCTTGCAAACTGTTCATCTTGAATGCTCAGATAATTTAATTTTGCCCTACTCATATAGGCCCAAGGCAATCACTACAGTCTATTTTAGAAAATTGATAGGCTGCTTTCGCTATACAGTAGGTATATTAAGGCTTAGCTTCCACACATGTGAGTTAGCTTTTCTAGATAATGCTGGTAAAATATTTTGGGAGTCTTCAGAAGAAATTTAAAAAATTTTTTAAAACTAATATTCCCCTAGATATATCTTTGGTACTGGTATTCTCTCATTAAATCTCCACCCTGGTTGCTCACAGAGGAGAAAAACTTGTGTAATATTCTAAAGAGTCAATATGGGTAATCACTAGGTCAGAACCTATCAGTCCTGGAAAGGAACTAAAGCTCTTCAGCCTCTACTAGGTATCAAGGAGACTATGGTTGGGTTGATTTTGGGGTTAATATGAGAACTTTCAGGACACTGGTAGCTCCATGGACTCATCCATCCAAATTTAATCACCTCTTGCACTTTACCTAAAAGAAATTTAACATCCTTCTTTATCTGGTTATGCTAGCCAAAACAGATAGCAATATGAATTTACTTAATGAACATATCTGTCTTCTTTTACCATTTCTTGTTTTTTGCATTTAATATCCAGATACTAGAATTTTTTTCCCTTGTGCAAGTTCAACCTCTCTTCAAACAAGTTGAGACACACAGGGATATCATACTTTCAACCAACTCCACTTTCAGCTGGATCACATCCAGTCCCTTCTGCTGCTCCATATCCTATCACTGCCCTTGCTCTCCACTCATCAAATTTTAGAAGGAATGGTAAATGATCACAAAATAAGAAGAAAATAAACTACAACTGTATGAAACATGAGTTCTGCTTTTGGATATTTATACATTTAGCATTTTTTATGTCACTTCACCCTTGCACAGAACCAAATTTCCCTAAAAGATAACTTGTCAAAACTGTTTGAATAAACTAAGCAATAGTCAACACTGTAGAGTAGTGAAATGATCTAATGTGGTCAGATGTTATTTCCGTATGAGAGATACAGAGTGGGAAGGGAAATAAAATGAATTTAAAACCATTTTCTTTTAAAGTTACCCTTGTAGGTATCCATCTTCATACATGCATCCATTTATTTGGAGGAAAGTTTAGAGTCACTGAAGCAAACATACTTTATATATACTATGATACTGGATCAATAACGTAGCTGGTGCACTGAACAAAAAGAGCTCAAGATTATGTTGCTGTTTTCTTTCACTGTTCAGTCAACAGAAAAAGGAGCCAAAAGAAAAGACATAAAATATAAAGAGAGACATTTTTGTCTCTCAATTTTAGCTTCCATTTTCCTCTAACCTCTGGGAATGATGTGCAAAACTAAATCTAAAAAAATTTTTAAAAGCCTCTAAGATGTTATATTTTCTCACATACACATCACAAGGACTTTCTGAATGTCCTTAATGAAGTACCAATTTGGCTGTGGATGATATTTGATTGGCATTATTAGCACTGGATATCTTTCTCCATTCTTTTGACATATTTGTGTTTTTATGTTGAAAGGTGATTTCTTATAGTGATTGCCTTTTGCTTCTTTTAAAAAATCCAATCTGAGTATTTCTGCTTTAAATTACTGTTTCAACCATTTATATTTAATGCAATTTATGATATAGTTGTTTTAAATTCTGTCTTGCTATTTGTTTTCTTCTTGCCCCATTCACTCCTTGGTCTTTTTTGTCTTCTTTCAGATTGTTTATAATGGCTCCATTTTATCTCTTTGTTGGTTTACTAGTTTCCTTTGTCTTGTAATTTTAGTAGTCCCTTCATGGGTCATAGCACACACCTTTAGTTTCTTTCAGTCTGCCTTCTAATGACTTCATGGTTTTTGTGTTGATATAAAACCTTGCAATCAGAAGCTTTCATTTCCAGAAACTTATTGCCATACATTTTACTACTTCATAAGTAAACTTTATAAACATTATAAGCTTTATTTCACATATTTATTAACTCCACAAAATATCGTCATTTTTGCTTTAATTTAAAAATATATTTAAAATAAAGGCTGGGAGGAGAACCAAGATGCCAACCTGCACTCTCCTGTGAGCCAGAAGCAGCCATATGGGCTGGGAAAAGAATCAAGAAGCTAAGCTGCACCCTCCCATGAGCCAATCGGGAGACATGAAGAGCCCTCTTTCATCCCGTTAGCAACCGACTGATTTGGAGGAACACAGGCTGACAAGATAGCAAGTGAAGTAAGAAAACAGCTTAATGCTTGAATTGTTTCATTGACTTTGCAAGCCTAAAACCAGTAGTCTTAGCATCTATTTAGAGGATAATAATATGCAATATAGCAACTATGGGGAGTTTCCTTTAGTTTTATTTTTGAAATCCAATATTGTTCTCACTGTTTTGTTCTGTTTTATTGTTTTGTTTTATTCCCTTTAAAAAATAAACAAAAAGGATTCCTTATATTTACCTATATATTTTCCATTTCTGGTACTTTTCATTCTTTGTGCAGTTCCAGATTTTCATCTACTGTTCAGCCCAAATGATATTTTCTTTAATGCTTCTTGTAGAGAAGGTCTTCTGGTAGCTAAGTTCTTTCAGGTTTTATATGTCTGAATACCTTTTACTTTTCTTTTATTTTTGGGTACAACATTCTAGATTGACTTTTAGTTTTCCTTTGAGATTTTAAATATTACTCCAATGGAAACTCTGGTTTGCATTGTTGGCAAAGTGAAGCACCCTCTTAATCTTATTTTTTTTTCCTATCCATGTTTCTTTCTACTCTGACAGCTTTAAAGATTCTCCTTTCCTATCTCATTTTAAGTAATTTAGTTATGGTGTGTCTTTCTTTATGGTGTAATTTTCTTTATGTTTCTAGTATTGGAGTTCATGGGGTTCCCTGGACCTGTAGTTCACAGTTTGTAGCAAATGTGGAACAAATTGAATTTTTACTTTAATTGTTTCTTTCTTGTTATCTTTTCATTTATTTTGGAGACTCCAGTTGAATGAAGTTCTTTCAAAGCTGATTGTTACTTTGTGCATTTAAAAAAAATGCCTGATTTCTCTCTATTTTATTTTATTTTTTTAAGACAGGGTCTCACTATTCAGTTAAGGCACTGGCCTTAAACTCACTATGTAGCCCAGGATCAACTAGAACATGCAGTGATCCTCCTGCCTCAGCCTGCTAAGTGCTGGGATTATAGGCATACACCACCATGCCCAGCTGCATTTTATCATTGATTGTTTCTCCAGCAATATCTTCAATGTCACTCATTTTTCTCTTCTGTAATGTCTAGTCTACTATTAATTATATCCAGTATATTTTTCATCTGTCATATTTTTAACTCTAAAAGTTTAACTAGGCTTTTTAATAAATTTATCACAAATTCTTATTAATGTACATTTTTATCTAGCTTTTTGAAAATATAGAATAAAGTTTTAATAAATATTTTGATGTACATGTCTGCTAATTTTGCCAACTCTCTCAGTTCTAGGTCACTTCAGCTACACTTCATTATGAATCATATTTGCCTGTGTGGCAATTTTTGTTTTTTTCACAGAAAATGGGATTTATTGGTACACATAATTAAGGGGAAGGCTCCCTAGTGGGAAGCCCTCACTAATATAGGTTTTGCTGTTTTTCCCAGAGGAGCACAGCTGGGGATGTATTTGATGCCAGAACAAATCTGGGGGTGAACCACTTCTCAACTACCGTGTCTTCAGGTCATTACACGCTCAACTCAAACCAGTATTTCTTTGAGCTTCGGATCTTCTGGTAGCCCCAAAACTGAAACTTGACACAGGGTAAGACCTCAGTCATATGCTTCTTCTCTTACAGCTTGGTTCAGATGGACATGATGGGTTCATCAATGTTAGCCTTGGCTGCTGTACATCCTGGGCACCCTATACCTGCCTGAGAGTAGGAATAGTATAAGGATATCCACTGGAAAGGACTACATCCAAGGTCACTTAGAATAATCCATATGGGCAATAAGCTGTGTACACAATTGAGAAGCATGCCTGATAATTTTGATTAGATGCCAATCTTTGTGATTTTACTTTGAGTATGGGGTAGTTTTGAAATATTTAAAAATATTCTTGATCTTTGTTTCTGAATCCAGTGAAGTATTTTGAAAATATTTTGGTCCTTCTAGGGTTACTTTTAAGACTGTTTTTGCCTCATAGTGGAAACAATACCTTCTGGACTCTCTGATATCTAATGAATTACGTAAGTCTTCACTCTGACTGGTGGGAATAATGAGCTCAAAAGACTGAGGTCTCTGTATTAATTTGGGTTTTTCTTTTGATTTTAGCTATAGGTAGTTTGCTCACACAACAGACTGACAAAAACTTCCAGGAAACAAAAGTTCAAGAATGACTAGATTTTTGTCATCGTTTATTGGGTGGCTTTATCTTCTATGGTGTTCTGTTGTACAAACTCCTCCAGTCTTGGTCTCCCTAAACTCTAATGTCTGTTTCTCCAACACAGAGGTCCTTCTAAGTTCTTCTTGAATTTCTTTTCCATGTGCTCTCTTCTAAATCTCTCTGTAAGGCTTACTTACCTCTTTCATTTTCCTTATCTGAGAAATTGTTATCAAGTATTGTCTCACATTTAATGTTTATGTCTTAAAACTATTTTTTCATGTACTTTGCCTGGGATTATTCCCCCCATCATATTTTAGGAAAGAGGGTAAATCAGTTCCCTAATATTTTCATAGCTGATAGAAGAAATATTCATTAGTAGTTACTAGTTTCAAGCTTATTAGCTCACCAAAGCATATTGTTATAAGTGGAAAAGATTTACCTATGTTTTTTTTTTTTTAATTTGAAAGAGAATAAAACAAAAGGGGGCAGTACAGGACAACATAGGCAACACAGTACTTTACATTAAGACAACTGGACATCAACAGTATCTAACACCATATCTCTTACTCTGCTATAGTTGAGCATAGTTTCAAAT
>PVJX010010358.1:29780-57581 GCA_004027295.1 Dolichotis patagonum | reverse complement strand
CTACTTTACATGCTTTAACTCTGTAATTTGAACAACTATTTCCAAGAAGTCAGTATGTAATTAGTCAAGTAATAATTTCTTAGGTTTTATTGTTGTACTTTTCCTTTTTTCCTTGGAATACTGTATGGTTGCTACCCTTTATTCTGTTTTATTTTGTTTTGTTTTTTCCTCTTTAAATAAAATTATTAAAAAAAAAAAAAGGAAATATTATCTCTAAATCAGAAAGTCTAGTTGAAGGGTTTCAAGCCCATGGTACTTTAGAGATTTGGCAACATCCTTAAGTTCACACTTAGGTATACCAGCATGCTCTCTGCACAGAATGTAGTTTCAATTTTCTCCAAGTCCACACTTCTCCAAATGTTTAAAAAGCCTCAATCAGCACCAAGAAGCCTGTAACATTCTCTACCAATCCTGGTGGTTACCATGAACCACTGTGTGCATTAACTTCTGCAAGAACACTTGTTAGTAAAGATTACAGTAGGCCCACAGGTAAAGTGAGAAGGGAAACTTAAGTATCCATCTTGTAGAGATAAGAATTATAACTGTATAAGATCCATAAAACAAAATCCAACTTTCTCTAAGTTTATTCAAAAATATTCAATGTTGGGTTATGGATGTGGCTCAGTGGTGGAGCTCTTGCCTTGCACACACAAGGCCCTGGGTTCAATCCCCAGCACTACACACACACAGAAAAAAAATATTCAATATCCTCCTTAAATCTACAATATTAAAATAGAGTTTAGTACACAAATGTCTAGCAAGTTGACCTGTTGAAAGGCAACTAAATGTACTTTCTTTAGTATTTTTTTTGCTTCTTGAATTATGTACCATTTGAAACATCTGACTTACTCAAATAAAAACTGAATTGTTTTGTAAAATAAATGGGCGGAAGATTACCTTTAAAACTTTTTAATTATTATTTTAAATGGGATACCTGCTCCTAAAATTTGAGGTTCAACATCAGACCAGTAAGTTTCTTCCTGAAGGATTATGGATAAAGAAAAAAATGTTTTAAACTTAAAATATAATTTAAATCCACATGGAAAATTTTCCAAATAACAAAATCCTAAATCAAAATCTTTTCAAAAATGTAGCCAGGTGTGGTGGCACACACTTATAGTCCCAGGCTGAGGCAGGAGGGTTGCTGCGAGTTTGCGGCCAGCCTGAGCTACACAGTGAGTTCAAGGTAAGCCTCAACTTGCATAGTAAAACCCTGTATTCAAAAAGACATTAAAAAAAAAGTTAGTAAACACCACTTAATTTTACTTTAACCAGAGCCAGGGATTTAACTCAGTGGCATAAACGCCTACTTGGCAAGCACAAGATCATGAGTTCAATCCTTAGTACCAAAAAAAAATTTTTTTTTTTTACTTTAACCAAATTTCCCTATATGGAAATTTCCCTATAGGGTCAACAACTTAATATATGAAAGAATATCTTCATCAATAAATGACCTAAAAGACACATATGTCTCAATATCCATAGTAATGAGTATCATTAGAACACCATAATATTTGGATTTACAAATGAGAGTAGCAAATTCTCTAAAGAAAACATGATTCCGATTACTTTCAGTCACAAAATATGAATATCCAAAATAAGAGGAATACAGATGCCTATGGAGCGTTACAAAGCACAAACAAGATACCTGCTATCCCTAATGACAAAGAATTACTGATAGATGCACAACTAACCACTTAGCAGTCCAATTATTTAAATATAGGATGACCAAAACTTGCCTAGTTTTTCACTAATTATTATATGATAACAGCAGGAAATATAAAAATGACAATTTTGCTGGGTGTGGTGGTATACTCCTATTTCAGCACACGGGAGGCTGAGGCAGGAGGACTGCCTTGAGTTCAAAGCCACCTTGGGACTACATAGTTCAAGATCAGCCTGAACTATGTTACATAATGAGAGCCTGTCTCAAAAAAACAAAAAAAAAAAAACCCCAATTTTATCAAATTTATTCAATAAATCAATCAACTGGTTAAAATGACACCTGCCCTAGCAACATTTAGGACAGTCAGTACATAAAAAAGTGTGCTGCCCAAGTGACTCACGTTAAACTGCTAAGTGGTTAATGATTTATATATAAATATAGTATTGTCTAAGTTTTCTATAATTAATAAAACTTGTATCAATGACTTACTGGTGGAGAACCAGAAATTCAAGCAGCAATTCTGAAGAAAGACACACTGGAAGGAAAGCAAAGCAAGCCTTCTCACCTGGAATTTGTTTCTCGCTGTGTCTCCCCAGCTGATCTTCTGGGCTTTTTGTGTCCCCTCCTGAGGGAAAGCAATAATTTGTGGACTCTTCATACAGCTCTTTTCAGACAGCCCCAAGTCTTAACAAATGTCATGGTTCCTTCTTTTGCCTAACATATTCCAGGGAAGTCTTTGGAAATAGGAAGCTGCTTCCCATTCAGGTGATGATGGGGTATCAACACCTAGATGCCACGCCTTCAAAGGGCTGTCAACACCAAGTATGACCGTGTCTAAATGAGGAATGCACAGGACCGTCTCTAACTACTTCCCTATTCCACTTCTCTCACATAAGCTAACATCTCAGCTCAAAGAAAAAACAAGGAGGAGGGGCACCGCTTCCCACTACATCATCCCCTCTGGGCCACTTACCTTTTCTAACAAGTCACTAAGTAAAGAACAGTAAAGAAAGTAAAGAAATTCTTAAAATCCTTCGAAGTCTCATAAATTTGAGATCACAAGCCAAGCTATTTTGTATCAAAAAAATCAGTTTTTCTTAGATTAATAAATGAACAAGATGTTCCTTGAATACATTTCCAAAAATATTTAGTCACCAAAGATAAGTAAGAACTTGGAATACGGATTTACACAGAAATTAGAATATTGTAAAACAATACTCTTACAACATTTGCCTAACTATTCTTGTCCCATGGATCAAGAAGCTTTAGCACGGGCTGGGGATTTAGCTCAGCAGCATAAGCACCTCCCTGGCAAGTGCAAGGTCCTGTGTTCAATCCCCGGTACAAAAAAAAAAAAAAAAAAAAAAGCTTTAGCATATATGCATTTGATTACTGCAGGCCATGATCTAAGATGATCTAATCTGTTTAAGACAATTCAGTATTAATACATTCACAATGAGGCTAAAATTTATGTCTTGCTGCTGGAAGGCTTGAACCACTGGCAGTACATGCATGACTGTCACACTGGGCAGCTTTTCATTAATTTTATTAGTAAAAAGACTGATAAAAGTAATTAGATTTGTTTGTATCATGAGTGGTACAGGTAGCCCAATGTCATGCATGTACCACCAGGGGTTTAAGCTGACAGAAACGAGTTAAGAAGTCACACAAACGACCCTTAACATAACCACTTATTATAAGACAGCTTGCTACAGCGAAGTTTAAGAAGTATTGGCTGCCAAAGAGCATCCTTTCATCTGTATACTTAACTTTCCTTATAAGAAATTTATTTTCTGACAATTCTGAGTTGATCATCTGCACATTTCATTCCATGGGGGAGAGGTATGACCTAAATCTCTCTGCTAATAGGTCCTTTTGCAGACACTTGACAATGCTGACCAAGAACAGCATCACTCAGTGACAAACACTGCACTGTTCAAAATAAAGACTGAAGGTGTCACAGTCAAGACGAAGCATCTTAGTGACCCAGTAGAACATAAAAGATGAAATCCTTCACAAAACTGATCCATAAGTAAAAGGAAACAATGTTAAGACCTACATTTATTCTTACCTGTAATTGGAATCAGTTTCCAATGTATTTCAGTCTCTTCAACATTATTTGACTTAGACTGTTGTCTATGGAGTCCATGTTCAATGGGAACAGTGGGGCACAAACTGCAATCTTCAAAATTATTCACGTTAACTAAATTTGGATCCTAAAATTAAAGTACATATTCAGTAGTTCTCTTTTTAGTAAATTTAAATGTCAAGAATATTTTTTCAGAGGAAATTCATAAGATTTAACCTAAACACCACAAATGAGGAGTATCTACAAGGTAAAATGGTAATACTCTATCTCAAAACAAAAATAATTCTTCCTCTCAAAATATTTTATGTTGATTATAGCAGTGACTCAGAACCTATGGTAAATTACCAGATAGTAAATATTTTAGACTTTGCAGGCCATATACTCAACTTTGCATTGTAGTATAACAACAGCCATAGATGATCTGAGGAACTCCTGAAGGTCATTATGTAAAATAACAACCCCAGTTATGCTCCTATCACCTTGTTTTGAAGGCCTACATTGTCAGTGTTTTGGGCTCTTTGCCATTGTTATTTGTCTTTTTTGTTTTGTGTTTTTCTAGCAATGTGTTTTGTTTTGTTTTTCCTTCTAGTATAGAAAGGATAAATATACATGTAGAGACTCATACATGTGTAGAACTTATCAACAGTTTATGAGAATCAACTATATAATGCATGATGAAATGCTTTGAAATGCTTTGAAGAAAAAGAGTTATTATGGTACCCAGTGCTGATTCTATATTGTCACGATATGAAATCCAGCAATACTATTATTCTTTGCTCAGAGTGATTTTAGTCTGTTTTGTATTGTTTAATTTCAACATACATGAAGGTATGAAAAGCTATTTTGAAGAGATTGACAGACATTATGGCAGCCATTGTTGATTTCCCTACTGTCTGGTTTTGAAGACCTAAAATGCCTTCATCATCCTGTTCTGATCAGTTTAATATTATTTTGTTTTGTATGAATTCATTATGTGTGAAGATATGGACAACTATTTAGACAAAAACAAGAGACAATGATAGACAGTGATGATCTATCTCCTTTGTCTTGTGTTAAAATCTGTGTCTTGCATTTTCTTCTTCTGATGTGCTTTGCTCTGTTTAGTTTTACCCTCTTTAAAATAAAATTTTAAAAAACAGCCATAGACATAGATACTAACATCTAAATCAATGGGCACAAAAGTTTAACTGCAAAATCAAGTGGAGTCTCTGGTCCACAGCCATCAACCCGAGCATCAAATGTTCTCTAACAGATCAGTATCTCAGTGTCTACCTTACCTACCTCCCCATTTAAGCCTCCTACCATCATTCCCCTGCCACCACATATTACAAAAGAACATGGAGAAAGGTTGAAGACATGCATGGTTGAGTTTTGGTCAAAGCAAAACAAGAATGAATCAGAAATGCAACAACCATAAATAAACTACATGCCTTAGTGAGCAAGGCTAAGAGTTACTTTAGAGGTGATCTAACAGCCACTCATTTTACATTACTACTTACACGAGAAGTATGTATCCTATTTATTACCCTGGTGAGTTTAGTCATGGCCTCATCTTTAAGTTTTGTTAACTCACACCAGATAGCAGCCAATGCTTTGAAGACTCAATTTTACCATGAAACAATATGCAAGTTGGAAGTTATTCCAATATGCCATTTCTGGCATTGTCCAGCTTTAGTTTTATCATAATGAGTGAACTTTGTACTACATATAAACCCTACAAGCAGGAAGGAGAACAACTACTTTGGCATTTATATACTTATAACAGAAAATTCAGAAATACCATGCTGGACATTTTCACTCAGAAGTGTATTTTAGTTCTTGGGAAAGGAAAAACCATTCTATAAAGCATATTCTCGTGCTCTCTTAGAAACACTAGTGAAAACCAAACAAAAGTAACAAAAAGACATATGCTTACTTCTTTTGAATGCAGCTTATGGTCAATGCCTACTTCACTGGTGGGTATAGCAACCGGGTACTTTAAAGATGAAGTACTAACTTCTAACAATGGGCTCTGAACACCCTTAAAATGTACATTTTCAATTTTTGTACAAGTAGGTGGCTCATATTCTTTTTTATCTGAGACAGAGTTCAATTTATGCTTGTGCCTCAGATCTTCATAGGCGTTATCAGTGTTCAATCCTAAGGCTTTATTGACTGTGTCTGTCAGGGAAGCATCGGAATGGCGTGCATTTGCTAGCGTTTCTGACAGCCAATTAAACAGCGTATGAACATCACCAACACCAGAGTTACAAGTATCCTGCTGCTGCCGTCTCACGTCAGCATCATGCCCAACTAAGCCAACAGGCTGCAGAGACTCTGAAAAAAAAGAGAGAAAATTCATCTCTAAGTCAAATAAGCCTTTAAAATTATATGAAATTTATGGGGAGAATTCATACTAGTAGGACTACAGTTTAACAAACACACACCCATTTCTTTAAAATTCACTGTTTATAAAATTCTATATACAGGTCAAACTTCCTATTATATGTGAATAATACATTAATAACTATAATTATCTTAAATTCTACCACCAAATCCTAGTCAACTAGTTGCTTGACAAAAGAGAAAACATTTGTATACACTATTTTGCCAATTATTAGGAAGAGATGCAAATTACATTTAAATCAACTGAAAAACCTTGGCTTTTTATTTCTATCTCCTCTGTTCCTTTTATATTTTGTCCTTAAAGCACTCTTATCTTCTAGGTTTTATCCTGAATGAATTACTTTAAAATTTATAATGAAGGTAGGATATTAAAGATACCAAAGAAATCCAAACTTGCATCAAGAAAAAGACTGGGTTCCAGACAGGTATAAATTTGGACAATCTGTCCAACTAATATATTTAAAACTTTCACAGGAGTAGACATTCAGAAAATCATGTGCTTTCAGCCAGATGTGGTCATATGCACCTGTAAACCTAGCTACTTAGGAGGATTATGAGTTTAAGGCTGCCTGGGCAACTTAGTGAGACCCTGACTCAAAAAAAGAAGATGTCATGTGCTTCAATGCTGGAGTAGACATTATGAGTTCTAATTTAAGAACGGTGTAATAAACCACAGTAAAAATAAGAGAAACAATGGACTATATACGTATTCTAATTATATGTAATATTATATAATTATGATTCTAATAATAGGAAATTATAGAGCAGGCAAAACTAATCTAGAGACAAAAAGGAGAGTAGCAGTAGATCTGTGTGAGTTTAACCCAGAAAGACTTCTGAAGGGTAATGAAAATGTTCTAAATAATGAAGTGGTCGTTACACAACTGTCAAAACTCACTAGATTGTGTGCTTAAAATGGGTACACTGTATACATAGTACTTCAAAAAACAAAGCAAGGATTTTGAAGGTTACTTTATAAAATGAGTGGGTTCACCACCAAATCAAGAGCAGGATATTTTAAGTTATAATCCAGCCTTCAGATCTACTTTCAAAACTTTCAAAAACAGAAAAATCAAAACCAAACAAAAAATGCAAAATAACTAAAAATAAGCAAGAAATTCCTAGAAATCATATCTACACATTTCTTCCTGCTCTTATTTTGCTTTTAAGCTTTGCTCTCATTCATTTTATTTATGTATTTATCTTTTTTTTTGAGACAGGGTCTTGCTATATAGTTCAAGCTTCCCTAAACTATGTAGCCCAGACTACCTTCAATCTTGGCAGCAATCCACCTGCCTCTGCCTCCCAAGTGCTGGGATCACAGGCATGCACCACCATGCCCACATACCATTTAGATTATTTACAAAACTTGACTGTTATCCCACATACATGGAATCAGTCAATTACCAGCCACAAATTATTAAATGGCTACTATGTACTAAGAGCTAAGAAATACAGAAGAGGCAGGTGTAGTCGTGCACACTCGTAATCGCAGCACTCAGGAAGCTGAGGCTGAAGGATGGCCATGATTTCGAGGCCTGCCTGGGCTAAATAAGGCCAAGGAAGAAGTGTGTAGATAAGATGTCTAGGAATTTCTTGCGTGTTTTTAGTTATTTTGCATTTGGGCTACAGCTGGGGCTACTACATAGTGAGATAAAGGCCAGTCTAAATTACAGAGCAAGACCCTGTCTTTAAAAAAACTAAGTTAAGAGTACAGATTTTGGGTTGGGGGTTTAACTCAGTGGCACAAGCGCCTGCCTGACAAGCACTAGGTCGTGAGTTCAATATCCGGTACCAAAAAAGAGACTACTGATGAACAGAATAACCAGAAATCTAAGGAAGGTTCTCTTACCTGCAGATACACAAAACTTATGAAAAGTGCAAGATGCTTCAGGAAAACAGTAAAGAAAATAAAAGATTGACCATAACACATTCTAGGGAATGAGATGAATCTTAACTAGAGTATATGAAAGAATGGGAAAAATGGCTGGATGAGGTCAGTCTATAATAGAATGCCACGTACAGAAGGATGAGATTGATCATAAGTTAACAAAGCAACATTGAGAAGAACATGATACTGGTGTGAATCAAATTTAGTAAGTCAAGAAAGTCAACAAAGAGAATATAGATAAGGAAAATAACATTGGAAAGAAAAAGAAATACAAGGAAAAAAAACCTTGGAGTTACTACTGCAGGTAACAGCTCTGTCAAAAGACATTAACTTTCTAGGTACTGTCCAATACAGTTGTAAAGCGGGTGAAATGCATTCTTATTTCATTTTAATTCACTTAAGCTTAAGTAACACATAGCTAGTAACTAACATACTGAATTAGTATAAGAATAAAAGACAGATAAAAGTCAGGAACATATATAGATTGCTGGGAGCATAAAAATGTAATAAGGGCATTGATCTGTCTAATCTAGTCAGAGAGGAACTAAATTTGAAAAGACTAGAAAGCTGGGCATAGCAATACCCGCCCATAATCTCAGGACTCCAGGGGCTGAGACAAGAGGACTACCACTGAGTTCAAGGTCATTCTGGCCTGAGTTCAAGGCTACCCTGGACTGTTCAGCAAGATTCTATCTAAAAAAGAAAGAAAAGGAAAGGAAAGGAAAGGAAAGGAAAGGAAAGGAAAGGAAAGAGGAAAGAGGAAAGAGGAAAGAGGAAAGAGGAAAGAGGAAAGAGGAAAGGAAAGGAAAGGAAAGGAAAAGAAAGGAAAGAAAACTGCTCAGTAAGAAATGGAAGAACACTCAGACTTCCCATAATGGAATACGGCAGTACCAAATGTGAGCCATCATATCAAAGGTTCCTGAACACAAAAATAATGTATTTCATGCCTATGGACTTAGGAGTATATGAGTATTTCTAAAAACTTAAGTGATAAAAATGTTTTAACTTACTTGAAATATTTAAACAAATACACTTAAGAGTCTCCATTTTTGTCACTGTTGTTTCAATTATAGCAAGTCTGACTAGATTGGACAGCTCTGTCCTTATTACATTTTATATGCTCCCAGCAATCTATATATGTTCCTGACTTTTATCTGTCTTTTATTCTTATACTAATTCAGTATGTTAGTTACTAGCCATGTGGTAGGTATCATACTAAAAGAATCCAGTATTTTTATATTTCTCCAATTATGAAATTAAAGGAATCTAAAAGGATAGGAGCACTGATTAGAAGGAAAAAAATAGCTGGGTATGCTTTACTTTGTTTTATTAGCCTAAATCAAACTATTCAGAAATCTGACATACCAGGGAAGGAATGGAAAATGTATTCTGCAGAGGATCAGAAAGTAAGTATTCTAGACTCTGTGGGCCACAGACAGTCTCTATCCCAGTTCTGCATCACAGTAGGACAGCAGCTTCGTATCCACAAATGAACAGGCATGGCTAAATTGTAACATAAATTCTTTACAAAAAGATAAGGACAACTTGGATTGCTCACAGCTTTAATTTGCACACCTCTGTACTATAGGAAAGAATTCCTCTATTTTTCGATGTTATTATAAAACAAATCTATTATTGTACCTTCATATCGATGGTAATTTTCAGATAAATTACTGGTTTTAGCGAGCTTTCTCATATTTTCAGGTAGGTCTTCAAGCTTCCTCTTCAAGACACTTTTGCTTCTCGTATCTTCTGTGTCTGGGTCCCCACCAACATTTTTTTTCCTAGACTGTATTAAATTAATCAGTTCCTTGACTCTATCCTTATCATAATCCAAAGAATGACATGACCTTTGCTTTCCAGGGGTAACAGCTTCACGCCTTGAGTTGTTTCGTTTTCCAAATTTCATTTTTGTACCATTCATTTCTTCTTCTTGACCGTCATAATCCGAAAGTGGACTGAACTGTTGAAGTTTTTTATTTTCTTCAAATAGCTCACTTAGTCTACAAACAGGCAACTGATACATGTCAGGCCGAAAAATATAGGTACGCAAACAATCATCAATATGGGACTTATGTTTTGGTGCTGAGTATAAGAATTTTCTATCATCTAAACGTGAATCATATGAAAACATAAATTCTCGTTTACCTGAACCAAAACCTCGCTTAAAAAATTCACTTACATACTTTTCAACAACCGAATGAAAATTTATAGTGTTTATACTTTTGAATTCCTTTCGACAATGAATCAAAGCAAACTGTAAGAACTGAGCTATTCTTAACATATCTGGCACACTCTCGTGCCTCTCTTGTGGTGCTGCATTGCTTGAAACTTTTTGTGCTGTAAATAAAAAACGAAAATAACAATCAAGAAACGTAACAAATACAGATACCCATACTTCCAAAAACGTTTAACATTTACATATTAATATTAAATTAGCTGTATCCTAAACATATACAAATTAGTATAGAAATAGCATGTTCAGAAGCCAAAAACAAGCCAATAAAAAAGTAAAAAAAAAAAAGAAATAGCAGAATATATTTTTAAAGGAAAAAGCAACTAATGAAGACAATTTCATACCACCCCTTGGCAACTCAAATATTGGTAAGCAAAACAAAAGGAGAAGTTAAGAGGTCAAGACCTGAGACTCCTATAAATGATAGCAACTGTCATTTCTTTGTCTCCTAAGTAACAACTTTAACTTCAAATAAACACTCTTCCTCAAAAGCAGAAACAGGCACAAAGTAACAACAACTAAGAAATATAAATTCATTAGTAGAAACAGAAATTTCATTCTTAGTCCAACAGTAAACTCATTAGTAGGAACTTACATACTATTAAAGTTTATTCTTACAAAGGGTAAATAGCAAACTTTCTATAATCAGTACCAAAACTTCTCATTAATTTTGAATGGTCTATAATTTAACCTGGCACATAAGACTTCAAAGTCACTAAAATATAAATGAAAAATACACTACAAAAAATAATCATATAAGACCCTCAAATGCTATCTGCAGTACAATAACAATTATATCAAATTTTGTCAGTGAAAAAGCAATGATAAAACCAAAAAAAAGTTTTTAAGACAAATATCAAGTCATATGTACGCTTACATTGTTAATACCTCTGATTCTCCCCATATTTATCAAAACATGATGTAGGAAAGATAAAATGTTTAATGTGTTATCTGAAAATTTCCAATAACAGGTAAATAATTAGATTTAGACATTTAAAGAACTTACAAGTAATTATGCCTCTAGGTTCTTGAAATAGAAACAAAGCATGTAGAATTCGAGACTTGACAGTCTGATGTTCTAAAAAACAGAAGCCAAATTCATTAGCAATGTGTTTTTTTGTGGGGTTTTGTTTTTGTTTGTTTATTTTTGGAAACAAGGTATCACTATGTAGTCCCAGCTGGCCTTGAACTCACTAGGTAGCCCAGGCAAGCTGGCTTCAAACTCACAGGGATCTTCCTGCCTCAGCCTCCCAAATGCTGGGATAACAGGTATGCACCTCATGCCCAACAGTAATGTGTTTTAACTGAAAGATTTTTTTTTTTAACTGCTAAAAAGTAAAGAGAGAAGAACACCTACCATAAGGAGAAATCATCTGATAAGGAGAGAGAAGAAAAAGGAATCCTTTGTCTCCCAATGGTTTAACAAGAACCTGCATTTTGGAAAAGGAAAGAAACTGTATCTGCTTTCTTATTACTTATTATAAGTCAGACACAAAACACTTTGTACTAATTAAAAAGTTCTTACTCCAATATTTAAGCAAAACATTACTACTCAATTCATTTAAATTATTTAATCTTTAGCACCATCCCTTCCCAAAACAACAAAAAACCCCTCAGCTCCTCCTACCAACTCTGACTAACAGAATTCCAATCAAATTTATTTTCATAATACAACTGGAGAATATTACTAAAATAATCCTCATAATTAACTGTGGAGCCAATTTACTAATTTTCCCTGAAGCAAAAATACAAATACCAAACTAAAGACATCATACTTTTGTCATCAATTTAAAAGATGTTATTAAGTTGCCAAAACAGTGTTGCATATTGGCTATAAAACATATTATGAAATACTCCTTTTGAAGATGCCAAGTTAATCTCAAATAAAATATGCTGTCATAACCTAACGCCCCATATATTTAATGTTTTGCACTGCCAGAGGTAACTTGAAAGATAAGCAATACGTGGCCCTGGATGACAAGTTTATAATGAATACAGAGTACTAATAAAAATACCAATAATTATGCAAGGCAGAAAAGTTTCCCAAATGATTTATAAAGGAAAAGGAATGGAAAATACAGTTTGCTTATGGCAGTAGAGATGGTCAAGAAAAGTTTGCTGAGTTTACTGCAGGTAGATTTTTGAAGAACAGGTAAGTAAGTACTATACACAGACAAGAGCCTAAGACTGTGGGAAATACATTGTAGGACAGCCACATCATAAGCAAAGGCAAGTTATACAGCAGACAGTGTAAAAGCATACTTATTAGCAAAAGATAAGAAAAGACTAGGATAAATATCTACCAAGTCAGATGAAGAATTTGACTGTAAAATAAACAAGAACACCAAGTTATCCTTGTGGACATTCTCAGGAATGTCCCTGAGAATATCCTCTTTTGGGAAGGGCTGTTTCCTTAAAACAGTAACTAAGAGCTGAGCACAGAGAAATAGTTATTTGGGAGGCTGAGATAGGAGAATCTCAAGTTTAAAGCCAATGTGCAGAACTCAGCGAGACTGTCTCTAAATGAATAAAAAAGGTTAAAAATGTAGCTCAACACAAAGGCACTGGGTTTATTTAATCCTTAGTATCCCCCTCCAAAAGGTTCACAGTATCTTTTAAATGGACAGGTAAGGAGAATAAATAAGAAATTGAGCACTGTAGTTGAATACAAAGGCACAGTTGAGCTCTGAAAAGCTTCTACCTAAATTCCTATTAAGCAATGTCGATAAGCAAAATCTAAATGAAAATTAATAATTTAAAGGACAAAAATGCTACTCATTCACATGTAATAAAAATAATGAACACAAAAGTGGTATCATATTTGGGAATTCAAGAGTCCCAGCAGACCAATTTCCCAAGCACAACTTCTCCCCTGTCAACCCATGCCAAACTCCTAAGACATCAAACAATGCTCAAGCAGTTTATTCTGATAACACCTGTAAAGGACTGACAGTGAGTGTAGGCTGGTAGGATGGACCAAATAAAATCAGAGGGTCATAGAATGACTGAGCAGAAGGTCTCTGAGAACCACTCTCAAAGGGTGGGAAATCGTTCCCCTTGTTTTTTATACCTGTATTTATTCTACATCAGTTACTAGATGCTAATGTCATTAAAGGAGTTTAAGGGAGAGCATGTTTAAGAGTTAGAAAATTACATCTCTGCAGAGTTGGTTTTGTCTCCTGTAAATCTCCAAACCAAGCTGCATCATATTGCTAAGTGACATGTACTACTAGTCCTTCCAGATTTACTTAAAGTGCACCTAACTTTATCATTAACCTTGTAAGAATGGTATCTCTGAGTATGTGCTACAAGTGGACAATGTGCTCAGTAATTTTTTAAAAATATACTTTAATCCAAAATGTTTAAATATTATATCCCTCTTAGCATTTTGCCCAACTCCAAGTTATAAGAATAGGATGTTGGAGAAACAACAGTTTCACGTTCTGTGCTGAGGAAAACGAGTTACATACATTTAACCTCTCGCCTACTCCAAATAAAGAGTATACAGTCTTTGTAAATTCCGCTGGCCTTTGAGCATAAAGATTCATACCCTAAGAACTGTGATGTAGCCAGAAACCCATGGAGTACAGGTGGTCTACACCCAGAAACAACTGTAAGGTACACAGAGGCCCTACCAGTTTTATCTGTGGCTATAGCCCACAGAAACACCTTCAATCCTACAGGAAATGAAAAGCTCAGGAGCTCTAGGTTCTTGCTGCCTCTATTTATCACATCTTCACTGTTTTGTTCCCATTCAGAAAACAGTATTAACTCAAGCTGATTTTTTTACTTTATTTTACTACATTAACTTATCAAATAATATTAGTGGCCTTATGGAGCAAAAAAAAAAAAAAGGTATTCAAAAAGCATCCAAGGAGTTCACAATAAATCACCTAGCTTAAAAGGAAATAAACTAATATGTGAGATTCAATTCAAACACCTAAAGGCTTCAATTTGGAATTACTAACATATCAAATAATTATCTATGAAACATTTATAGAAATAAAATAACTGGCAGAATTGAAAACATGTTCACATAAAAGCTCACACCTCATTTGGGTTTTTTTGGGATCCATTCCAATTTTTAGTTTTTATTAGTACATGTTTCTATTACATAAGGATTTCCTCATACAGACTGGTACATGTACATAATACACCTTAATTCTTTCTTCATTCCCTTCCCCCCTGCCCTCTCCCTCTCTTCACTTCTTGATCCCCTTCCCACTAGAAAAAGATCTCTCCCTACTGCCTGTTATCTTTCATTTTGTACTTCTTATTAAGAGAAACCATGTGACATCTAAGCTTGTGTGTAGCAATGTTTTCAACAGTCAAAAAGTATAGCCAGATGAGAAAATGCACACCTATAATCCCAGCACTCAGGAGGTTGAGGCAGAAGGATTGCCCTATGTAGCCTGGGCTACATAGGGAGTTCAAAGCAAGACCCTGTCTCAAAATAATAATAATAATAATCAAAAAGTAGAAAAACTAATAGGCAAAATGTGGCATTATCTACATTAATACTCATCAGCAGAAAGGAATGAAGTACTGGCATACACTACAACATGGCTGAAACTTGAACGTGTAATACCCAATAACAGCCAGGCACAAAAGGCCTGTCCATTTATATAAACTGTCTAGAATACACAAATCCATAGTTCCCAGAATCTGGGGAAGGGAAGAATGCACAGTGAATGCTTAAGGGGTACAAGATTTATTTTTTCTGGTATAATGAAAATTTTCTAGAATTTAGATAGTGGTGATGGCTATACAACATTATCAGTCTACTAAGAACTGAACTACATGCTTTTAAAAGGGTAAAATGATGACTTTTATGTTTTGTGAATTTTATTTCAATAAATAAAAAATGGCAAGGAATACCAGAGCATTAATGTCTACCTCCTAGAACAGTGCCTGGTACATAATAGATGCTTAATAAGTATGTGTGAAAGAACATGTTACAAAATGACCAGGCAGATCCAAAAGGAATGGAGTATCAGGCATGGTGGCATATACCGTAATGCCAGCACCCAGAGGCTGAGGCAGGAGGATTACAGCAAGTTTGAGGCCAGCCTGAATTACACAGTAAGACTGTCTCAAAGCAAAACAAAATGAATCAGACACAACTTGAATCAGATACAACAAATGAATCAAAAAAAAATTCTCTATAAAACTAGAATTTTTAGATTAGAAGATGATAGATTAGTTCTGATGAAATGTAAACTGCAGGACAAATGAACAAGTAAGAGACATGAAGAAAATTAAAAGGTATGATTTCTTTATAGTCCTAAAAGACTAGAGGATGAAGAGGTATAATCAGACACAACAGTTAACAATTTTTCCAGAAATGAAAATATAAACTCACAGATATCGGAAAATATATATTGAGCTAGGCAAATATGAAACATATACCTAAATAAGGTAACTGCAAATCATCAAAGACCAAAAACAAAAAGCCTCCAGGGGAGACTCACTCAGAACCCTCTTAGACAGAAGCTTCCTTTCTCCAAGTAATTCCTACTCTTTAAAAAAAAAATGACCTGCAACAAATACTCACTGAAAGCTAAGGCAGGAGGATCACCATGAGTTCGAAGCCAGCCTGGGCTACATACTAAGTGCAAGGCCAGCCTGAACTACATAGCAAGAGCCTGTCTCCAAAAAAACGAAAAAAACAAATAAATATTAACTTAGACCAAGAGGGGATCTCTAAAAACAAACAAACAACAACAAAAAAAAAAAAAAACAGAAGCCAAATACAAGAAAAATATACCTATCATCCCAGAATTGTGTATCCAGCTTTCAGTAAAGAATATACATTTCCCTTGAACATAGAGGGCATGTAAAACACTGACCACACAGATCTCTTAAAGCAAGTCTGAACAATTTCAAAGTAACTGCCACCTGTCTGATTACCATGCAATGTAATTAAGACATTTAGAAGGGCAAAGTATCCCTCATATATTTGAAAATGAAAATATAATGAAAACTAAACAACACTGAGAACTGAATGATAGCAAAAATACTAGACATTAAAACATATGGAGCCGGGCACAGTGGCATAAAGCTGCAATCCTCTGGAAGGCTGAGGCAGAAATTCAAGTGTGAACCCAGCCTGGGCAACTTAAGTGACTTCAGGGAGGTCTTGCCTCAAAATAAAAGATAAGAGGGCTGGGGATGTAGCTCAGTGTGGGTTCAATTGCCAGTACAAAAAAAAAAAAAAAAAAAAAAAAAAGCAGAACTTAAAACTATTTATTGCTTTTTTATTTTCAAATCAAGTCAGAAATCAACAAAATAAACCTCAAAAAATAAACAGCAGAAATAAAACCATCCCCTCTCCCTGCCCCATTAGCAAGTGGGAGCCAGAGATCTGAGCATCTCTTGGGAGGTTGACCATATACAATATAGCAAATATGGGGGATTCCCTTCTACCATCTCTTTGAAGTTAAATATTTTTATCACTGTTTGCTTTGCTCTGATTAACAGTATTGCTCTATTCAATATTCTGTTTTGATAAGTTCTATAATGTTCTGTATTTCCTTTGATTTTGCTATACCTGATTGAAAGAACAACTATTGTGAAGACAACGAGATACATTATAATACCTATTACTGTTACCCCGGTAACCTGCTGTGAAGTTCTGTACCAATTTCACTACACTGTCTCAATTGGCTTTGTTCCGTCTTGTTCTGTTATATTTTACTACCTTCAAAATAATAAAAATTTTTTTAAAAAAAGAAATAAAACTGTGAAACAAAGGTACAACAAAAAGGTCAAAACCAGTATTTGGTTAAGACAAAAAAAATATCAGACAAACTTCTGGAGAAAATGACAATAAGGAACAATGAAACCATGTGAAAATGCTCAAAACAACATATTTAACTATATGAATGATTCTATCCCAATAAATTTGAAAGCATAGATGAAATGAACAAATTCCTGAAAAACAAAATCATGTTAATTGACTCAAGAAGAAACAGCCTGAAAACTGTTAAAGAAATGAAATCAGTATCTTAAAATCATTAATAAACAAAAGCTTTGCAAGCAAGTGCTACTCAATAAAGAATAAATTATATATTATCTGTCCTCCATATCTCTAAGTTCTATATCTATGGTTTCAGTCAACTGTGGATGAAAAATGTTTGAGGAAAAAAATTCCAGGAGTTCTAAACAGCACAATTTTTGAACATGCCACTCACCAAACAGCATGTTCAACCCATGTGAAGTGCTATGTGGACATACACTGCTCTTGCTTCCTGCCATTACAGATGGTCAGTCTCTCCCCAGTGCTCCTGTGTGAGCACTGCTCCCCTCAAGTTTGTAGTTGGCCCTACATGTAGTTGGCCCTACAACACATGTGTACTAAACATTTATGCTTTTTACCATTACTCCTTCAATGGTACTATATATAGCAACTATTTACAGAGCATTTCTACTCTATCGGATATTTTAAGTAATCTGGAGATGACTTAAAGTACTGTATATGGGAGGATGTGTACAGGTTATGTGCAAATAGTACACTCTTTTATATGAGGGACTTAAGCACACAAGAATTTTGGTAGCGATAGGGGGTCTTAGAACCACTCTTATGAATATCAAAGGATGACTATACATCCATCCATCTCTTTCAAAAAAAATATTATTTAGAATATTTAGTTTATTCTGGATGGGGCCAGGGATGTAGCTTAGTGGCATAAGCGCCTGCCTGGCAAGTACAAGGTTGTGAGTTCAATTCCTGGTACAAAAAAATAAATAAATAAATAAAAATATTTTTAAAAAATCATGCATCATAGTTTATTCTGGAAAGCTAGTATAATCTTCACACAAAAATTAAGACAAGTACTGCCAACCTTCAGGCTAGAATTGAGCTAATGACACTCCTAGTGCTAGGTCTTCAGAATAAGACCTGTACCAAGTCTCCTGGATCTCCAGCTTGCTAACTACACATTTTGTTTGGTTTTTAGCTTCCTTTTTGTTTACTTTTTTGAGACAGGGTCTCAATTAGGGCAGGCCTTGAGCTTACTACGTAGCCTAGGCTGGCCTCCTGCACCAGTCTCCCAAGTGCTGGGATTACAGGTGTGTGCCAAAGCACCAGGCTCTAACTACACGTCAGATAACTCAGCCTCCATAATCAACCAATTCCTTATCATAAATCTCTCTTACATACACAAGCACATGCACACACAAACACACACACACACACACACACACACACACACACACACACTCTTTATTCTCTTACTTTTTTCTTTACAGAACCCTAGTACTAAAAAATAAACATTCCATTTACTGAAACTCAACATCCCTTCATGTTAAAAAGCAAAGTCCAAAACAGATTTAAGATATTTACAAAAAAAAAACCTACTGCAAAATTCCTACTGAAGGATGAAATGTTACAAATGCCCTTTTTAAAAAAATCCAGAAGACTTCTGGCAAGATGGCGGAGCAGTAAGCAGCAGAAAAATCATCCTCTCTGAGAGTCACCATCCAGACTCTGAATATAGCATCATAAGGAAGATACAAGAAGGAAGTTGGTTAGTTGTCTGGACCCAGAAAGAATCTAAAGTGCAAAATCAAAGCTCACAGAGTGTGAAAAGAAAAACTTCAAGGAAGAAGAGGGCAGTAGCCACCAGCACCTTCACTCCAAGAAGGAACTCACCATGCCAGAGGGGCTGTTCAAACCTGGGGACACATGGTCACAGTGACACTGTTGGCTGGAGACCCTGAAGGCCTCTGCAAAGAAACACGGCATTGGAAGGGAGCAGCGGACATGGAAGACTGCACTGGCTGGCTTGAGTGTAGAGGACTTTGTCCTCCCAAGGGAGACAGTGATTAGCCAAGAGCCATTTTGGAGCCAGGCCAGCTGAGCTTGGAACCCAAAACTGCTTCGGGCCATGTCTAGCAGCTCCCAGCTAGGCGCAAAGCTTAAGCAACTGCTTAAACTGTAGGCCTGGTGAGATTATCCACTACTCCACCATTAGCAATTGCAGGCTTGCTGGCATAGACTGGCACAATTCAGGACTCTGCCTCCAGAGGCTGTCTACTAGTGAAACCAGACAGAACCCTGAAGGATTACTATTTGTTTTTCTTTTTCTTTTGAATTTCTTTTCTTTCACCTTCACTGTTTTTATGAGTGTGAAAGTGGTTCCTAACCTCCTGTCAGTACGGTTCTGTTCTGTTCTTCCTTTTATCTCCTCCATCTCACTTTTCCTTCTGTCTTCTACATCAGTTTCCCCAAGTTGGCATGATCCCTGTCCTCCAACCTTACTTCTAATCTCTTTCTCTTCTTCCATTTCTATATTTTCTCCATAATCCATTTTGAATTTTAACCCTCAAGGGCAAAACTGACACTCTACAGACTTATATATTGCATATAATTATCTCGCTTGTTTTACATTTTGTTATATAATCACGAATCTAGTTCATATACTTAAAAGCTGCAAATTAAGGGTTAGCTCAGTTTGTTGTGTTCTAAGCTGTATTTGATGCTATTGGTACCACTATAGTCTAAACTGACATAATTGTTCTGAACAGCTATTGATCCTGATAATCCATGACTGAGATTAACTAAGGGTTACAGAAAATACGGGAAGCACAGTGCCAAACCACCAGGGACTAGGCCAAACAAGCAGCAACTTCTCATCTCCAACAAACTGAAGAGGTAAGATCTTCCAACAGACTCAAAACTCTAAAACCAGCTATACATGGAAGATACCTCAGAAAAGTAATCATCACCTAAGAGTCCTAAATATTACCAACAAAGCAATCCACCACAGGCAATTTATAAGCATCACCCCAAGAATTAAACTTAAAAAAAGAGAGAAAATAAAATGAGAAGACACTTAAGCAAAATGCAACCCCAGACATCCAGTTCACCATTGGCAAATCCAGGGGACAATGAGGTGGGACAATCTAGCAGCTGCTAGATGATACAAAGAAGAATAACTTAAGAGTACCTAAGTCAATGAACAAACAGGAGATACCATAAATGACATTAAAAAAATGTTCAGACATCATGACAGAAAACTTTCCTGGTACAGAAAAAGAATTTGACACACACATAAATGAGGCAAATATAATTCCAATTAGCAATGATTGAAACAAACAAGCCTACAGCCAGGCATATCATAGTCAAGATTCCAGAACCTGAACACAAGAACAGAATCCTTGGCTTAAGTGCCTGCCTTGCAAGCCCAAGGTCATGAGTTCGATCCCCGGTACCAAAAAAAAAAAAAAAAAAAACCAGAATCCTACAAGCTGTTACAGAAAAGAAGCAAATCGCCTATGAAGGAAAGCCCACCAGAATTATAGCTGACTTCTCAGCACAAACTTTCAAGTCAAGCACAGCTTGGACTAAGTACTCCAAGTTCTAACGGAAAACAACTTTCAACCCAGACTGATGTACCCTGCAAAACTATCTTCCAAAATTGGTAAGGAATAAGTATGTTAAAAATGGTCATCATTGGTCACTTGAGAGATGTAAATTAAAACAACATTGAGATTCCATCTCACCCCAGAAAGAATGGCTACTATCAAGAAATCACGTAATAACTAATGCCCCCAGGAAAAAGGAAGCCTCCCCACTGTTTGTGGGAATGCAGACTGGTGCAAGCACTGTAGAAGTCAATGTGGAGATTCCTCTAAAAACTAGGACTAGAGGTCCCATTCAACCTAGCTATTCCCCTTCTGGGTATCTTCCCAAAATTATTAAAAACATTATACCACAGTGCACCCATGTTTATAGCAGCAGTTTATAACAGCCAGATCTTGGAAACAACCTAAATGCCCATTGACTGAGAAGTGGATAAAAAAAGATGTGGTATTTTTATACTTTGGAGTACTACTCAGCCCTAAATAAAGATAAGCTAGAGAATTTCATGGGTAAACAGATGTAATTTGAGAACATACTCATTAGTGAAATAAGTAAGATACACATGTGTAAACATCACATTGTGTCATTACTGTGAGAAGCTGAAGAAAAAACACGCATGTGTGTGTGTGTGTGTATATATATATATATGTATATATGTATATAAAAAATAGTCAAGATAGTTATACTGCTGATTTCTCTGAGTTCATTGAAGAGAAAGATTTCTGCTGGTATTGTTCTGACAAATGAATGCAGATGTCTTGTGCTCTGGGTGAATGATTTGGGGATGACAACGCATAATGTACCTACCATCGCTGGCCCAATTGACATGTTTTGAAATTTTGTTGTAGTTTTTTTCTTCTTTTTTCTTTTCTTTCTTTTAATCCTTGAAATAAAATGGATTTGGAAAACAAAATTTTTTTTGAGACAGAGACTTTGCTATTACCCAGGCTAGCCCTGAACTCATGGTACTCTTGCCTCAGTCTTCTAAACAGCTGGAACCCCAGGTACACGACATGGCACCCACTTTAGTATTTTTGTTCTTTTCAGCTTAGTATATTTTCGAACTGTGTAATTGGAAAGGCATATATATCTCTTTTGCTTCCTATCTCTCAGTCTCATAAAATGTAATGTGTTGGCCCATTGTTTTAAATTTTAAAAATAAAATCAAGAAGACAACGTCTACAAATTCCTACTTTAATCAAACACCAGACTAGAGGAACCTTGAACACATAGGAACACTAAGGAAGAAAGTATGAAAATTGGTGCCTGTAGACCCAGCTACTCGGGCAGTTGGGACTGGAGGAGCCCCTGCACCTAGTTTTCAGGAGGTCAGCCTGGGCAAAATAGTAAGACTGTCGAAAAAGACAGACAGACAGACAGACAGACAGACAGACAGAAACAAAGTCCTCCTGGATCATGAAATCTGCATACAAATGCCAGGAACAAACAAAAACTATCAATCTCACACTGTTCTGACATAATCTCAATATACACAAGTATCAATTACCCTTCTACATATGTAACAAAAAAATGCACAGAAATGTGGTTGTATATGTAGCTCTACAGTAAGGTACATACTTAGCATGCTCGACACCCAGGATTTAACTGCCAGTACACTACCCCCTGCAAAAAACTAATCATGTACACACACACAAAATCAACACTAAAGACCACTGCTTTTCCATATACCAGTATGAACCAAAACAAATTAGAAACACAATTCCATTTACAACACCTTCAAAAAAATGAAATAAAGCACCCAGGAATAACCCATTCAAAGAAGTGAAAAACCTCTACAGTGAAAATTGTAGAACACTGAAGAAACTGAAGACACCAGTATATGGTGTGAGAATAAGCATTCTAGACATTCGATGCAATCCACATCAAAATTTCAATGACATTCTTTACAGAACTAGGAAAAAATATCCTAAAACTCTTAAAGAAACACAAAAGATCCAGAATAGCCAAAGCAAACCCAAGCAAAAAGAGCTAGGCCACAAGTATCACAATACCTGATTTCAAATTATACTATAAAGCCATACCAATAAAAACAGCATAGTACAGGCACAAAAATAGACTTACAGGCTAATGGAACATAATAAAAGACACAAAAATAAATCTATGCGGCTACAAATGATTTTGACAGAGGACCAAAAACCATATATTGGAGAAAAGATAGTCTCTTTAACAAATAATGCTGGGGAGCCGGAGGTTTAGCTCAGTGGCATAAGCACCTGCCTGACAAGTGTGAGGTTGTGAGTTTGACCCTCGGTACCAAAAAAACCCACAACCAAATAATGCTGGGAAAACTGGATATCCATATGTGGAAGACTAAAACTTGATACCTATCTCTCACCCTGTACAAAAATCAATTTCAAAGTGGATCAAACAAGTATGTATAAGACCTTAGACTCTGAAACTGCTAGAACAAAACGTAAGTGGAAATACTTAAAATCATAGGCATAGAAAGACTTCCTAAGTAGGACTCTAATAGCACAGGAAATAATAATTAAAATGGACAAGTAGACTATATCAAATCAGAAAGTTTCTGCACAGCAAGAGAAACGACAGAATATACAAGTGACAAAATACAGAATGGAAGAAAGTCTTGATCTGCTACTCTTCTGAAAACTTACTAAGACACTAAGCCAAAAGGACTAGAAGTAGTTCAGTACAGAGTTTCTGGGTTCAATCCCCAGTACCAATAAAAAAATACTCAAATATTTGACTTTCACATTCATAATACTAAAGTATAATGACACTTCATGAGAAAGACCATAGAATAGTGATGGTGAACCTTCCAGAGGTTTTAATAATAAACAACTGGCTGCAGTACATATGGTTCACTACTACTACAGAAGGTCTAGTGTAATGGCCAGAAAGAGAAGTATTAGCTGTACTAAAATACTGCTAACTAACTGGTAGCAACAAAGACTTTTTAGTACTTTCAGACACAAAAAATAAACTGAAATATTAATATAATCAACTAATATGTTTTCAAGGAAATATTTTAAAACCTTTTTTACTCACAAGTTTTTCTTTATCTAGTTTTTGCAGTAAACTCTCCATGTTACTTCCAATTCTTGCCTTTTCTACAACTTCATAAAGGCTGCAATACATTCCATTCTTCAAAACTGACATAAAGAAACACACAGTAAACATCCAAATAGAGCCTGCTCCCCCTATATTTTAGTAAAATTGAATTACTTTACCTTCATTTGGACCTAAGTATGTTTCCTTATGAAACAGTGCTGGAGGAATCTTCTGTTTCAGATGATCAATACTCGTAATTGTTTCAATATCTAACTTTTCAGGACTGGGAAGAAAAAAGAACACACTTGCCTTATCTGTCTTTTAACATTAACAATAGTATTATACACACACAAACACAATGCTTAAGGACAAAACAAAAGAGTATGTTCATTAATATCTCATTTTATTCTAAAGAAGACTTGGCATGTAAAGTATAGATGCCTTCACATAGATAAATAGCCTGCTATATTACCAAACCTACACCCACAGCCAAAAGCTAATCCTATATGTCAATTTTAGTAATAATAAAGGATTAAATATCATCCTTTTATTAAAGACTATTCAAGTAAAAGCTGTTGATTTTCAAATCTTTACAAAGGCATAATATTTACTATGGTAGTAGCAAAAGATCATTTTAGATTATTCTACTCTAGCATGTTACGCAGTGCAGAAAACAGCCTGTGCATTGTAATGTAACTTACCACATCAAGGCTTTTCTAACAAAGAACTGGTGACTTTTAAATCTATGATATTCAAATTGCCATATGAAAAATACAATTAGGATAAGACTTTTAAATATTTTTTTGTTTTAAAATGATTAACAAAAAATGTTATGCCACAAATCTATACAACTAGCCCATTTTCAAATCAAGATAAAGTAGCTCCTTTTCAATTAAGTTCCTAAAGTCATTACACCAATCATCTCAAAAATGAACATTTATATTTAAATTTTTCTGAAACAAAGCAAAATGTAATATAAAAAATTAAAGAAATTAGTAATAATAAATTGCTATTTTCTTATACTTACAGTTTGATAGGCAAAAAAGCACGAGTAGCTGACCTCAGAGAAATATAACACAGAAGCTTTCCTTTATTTAAAAGCTGTCCTTTCCACACAGTATAGTTAAATTTATCTAAATAAAAAGAATAACATTGTTTTTGACAACTCAGAGAAATAAATGCACCTTACTAGAATAGAAAATATCAAGAAACAAGTTTTAACTAGAAAACAAACATAAAAGTGATTATTTCAATTTAGAGAAAAGTTTAAATTCTAAGGTTTTAGCTTTAAATATCTTTTCTCTTTAAAAAAAATTCAGTTTCAACAAGTAACACTTTTTCTGTTTAAATGTCATCAGAAAACTAAGAAGCAAAGACAATATAATCACTGCCCTTTTACTTCCAAGAGACTATGTTAAATCCTACAATGTCTCCTATCTTCTATTCATTCACTGTTCATTATGAAGAAATCTAAAGATGTCAATGATGCTTTTAATGTTTATCTCTTCTACATGCTAAACCTCTGGTGAAATTTATACTTTTTAAAGGCTGATTTGTTGCCAGGCATGGTGATACACGCCTGTAATCCCAGTGGCTGAGACAAGAGGAATGCCATGAATTCAAGACCAGCCTGACAGTGAAACCCTGTCTCAAAAAAATAAAAATAAAAATAAGAAGGCTGAGTTTTGAAATCTACTTATCACTTATCTGTTTAAAGTTATCATTTGCTCTATTTGCTGAAGTAGGAGCTTTTTTTTTTTTTTTTTTTTGGTACTGGGGATCGAACTCACGACCTTGTGCTTGCCAGGCAGGCGCTTAAGCCACTGAGCTAAATCCCCAGCCCTAGTAGGAGCTTCTTAAAGGAGGCCTTATGCTTAGAAGATCAAGTTATTAGTGCTACATGATAACATAATCTCATCTGCTTTTTCACACTTTGTGGATTTTCATTCAATATACAAACAAAACAAATCACTTATTTATCTTTTATGGTATGTGTTCTTTCAATTTATAAAACTAAAGAAATAGAAGAATCTTACCCACGTTTCTATCTGCATTAAAGCTGTTAGATCTACAAATTTTTAAAAAGAAAAGAAAAAAAAATTACTGATTGGTAAAAATATGAAAGTTAACATTTAGAACATTGATACAAGGGCCTTTTTGTAGTGCTCGGGACTGAATCCATGGCCTCATGCATTTCAGGAAAGCAATGTACCATTAGGCTACATCCTCCACCCTATAAATGCTATTTGTAATGGTATAATGCATAAGAGAATAAAATCCTTCCTCCAAGCAGAACAACAGATGAATTTCCCATTATAAAATTTAATAAATCCAAGTCTACTTAGAGAAAAAGTAGTATTTATTTTTGCTACTACCACATTGGCCCAAAGTAAAGGGAGGTTTTATTCCCAACAAAAAATACCCATTAACAGAGAAAAGTCCATTAAAGTTTCTTTAAATTACTTTATCATGATGACAAGATTAGAAAAAAAAAAGTTTGATAATACTTAAATATATTCACTTGACATTCAAAAATATTTGCTAATAATATCCTATTATTTAGGAGGCATAATTCTAAGTAATAGGGTTATAGGGATAAACAAGTCCATGTTGAATTTCAAAGAACTTACAATCTACTAAGGAAGACAGAAGATAACCAACAATGTATAAAGTTTACCAGGTGACAATAGTTTTAAGTGCTAGAAAAAAGACATACTATAAAGGGATTTTAAAAAAAAATCAGGAAATGCCTGAGAAGATCACCTCTAAGAGAGAAATGCAGTGAAGGAAAAACCTGTACAGATAAAGTAACTGAGGGAAAAAGAAGAGACAGCAAATGCAAAGTCCCAAGACAACCACATCCTTGGGGTATTCAAGGTACAGGACAAATGTCTGAGCAACCTGTTTGATATAATACAGAAATCACATTAAAAAAGTCAAAGAGAATTAACAGTCATTATTCCTAGGAGTACGACCTCTTACTATAGATTCTTTTAAAAATTACTGATAAAGAACTGTTACAGTAAATGTGCGTATCATGGAGATCATAACTACAGGGCAATTTTTTAAAAAGGAAAAAAACCACGGCTAATACCATGTGTATTAGTATTTGTGCCTATGGATGGTTTTCAGGGCTTATTCATTGACATGAAAAATTACTGTATTTCAAGAACTTAAATGGATGACAGGATAGTTTAATCTAGAAAGCTGATAAAAGAGGTCTACATGAAATACATTCATAAATGTTTCATCTGTGGTTTTTAAAACAGCAGTATTTCAGTCAGGCATAGTGGTACATGACTCATCTCAGGAGCATAAGGAAGGAGGATTACAAGTTCAAGGCCAGGTTTGGTAGCAACACAGTGAGATCTTATCTCAAAATTTTAAAATGATTTTTAAAAGTAGGGAAGATATAGTACAGTGGGAGAGGCCCTGGGTTCAATCCTGCCCTATAAAAAATGTATTTTCTATATTAATAGATATCACAAGTAACTATGTATTGCAACTCAAAATGAAAATAAACAGACATTTAATTACCTCACCTACATCTCTGTAAATTAACTGATTTGGTTAAAACATTCTCACCACATGGAAGAAATGGGTACTGCTTTGTATTTGTTTACCTTATTGTTTTTAAGGAATTACCACTGGCACTCAATACTAGTCAACAATTAGACTCACATGGACGAGAAAGCAGCATCGCCGCCTGTCTGTTTGGGACCCGAACCTCTCGGACCCGCAGAGTGGCCTGGACTGTTTGGATCGAAAGTCTGCGCAGACCTGCATCTTGGCGCGACTATTTGGGACTGGTAGGCCCACCCTTCACCCACAGGGAACTGCCTGGAGACCGGCATCTGGGCCAGGTCTGTTTGGGCCCGTAGCCCGGCCCTTCACCCCCAGGAAGTCTCGCAGAGACCAGCATAGCGATCTGTGTCTTTGGGACCCGAACCTCTCGGACCCGCAGAGTGGCCCGGGCTGTTTGGATTGGGAATATTGTGGAGACTGGCATCTTGGCCAGGTCTGTTTGGGACCGGGAACTTTTCAGAAACCAACATTCTGGCCTGACTCTTTGGGACCTGTAGGCCCACCCTTCACTCGCAGGGAACCTCCTGGAGACCTGCCTGGGACAAAGCAC
>PVJX010010358.1:6501-29680 GCA_004027295.1 Dolichotis patagonum | reverse complement strand
TGCCTTACAAATTAGGGAGCCAGGAGCCCACAGAGGGGAGTTAGGACCCTGAGAGGAGGCCAAGAGCCTGTGGGGGAGCCACTACCCCTCCAGGAACTGAGGGTGTAAGAGGTAATTCACCACACATGCAGAGAAAGCTTTGGAACACCGCTCAAAGTAAGGAAATATAGAAAAATGACAAAAGGAAAGACCAAAAGGCAGGCTCAAAGCCCTAGCCCTCCCCAAGAAAGCTTAGAAGCCGTGTACATGAAAGAAAAAAGAAGCCATACACCTGAAATGTCTGAAATGATATCAAATGAAATAAATATGCAAATAGGGAAAGCTATGGAGAAATTCAAACCAGAAATACTTGCCCAGGTAAAAGAAGAATTGATAAAAATAGACTCACATGGACATTTTAAAAACCTACCAATCCCTAGGTACCCTACTAAGTATTAGATTTATTTGGTTTGAGGTGGGGCTAGAGCATTATTTATAGAAGCTAGCCAATTTTAGAAAAGCTAATATCCAAAATTTCACTTTTAAAAACTTCCATTAACTCAACTATACAAACCTTCAATGCCAAAAGAAATGACCATTTATGGAATTTTAGTTTGTGTTTCCACCCAGCTAAATGATTGTCTTTCACAACAACCTCTTAAAAGCTAATCACAAACATTCAAGCATTCAACTAATTTTAAGAAAAGTGTTTCTGGGGAAGGCAGAGGGGTTGACAAGATCCTGTAACCCAGTAGCGTAGGCTGGGTAGCATCTTACTCTGGATGATGTCTGAAACTCTTAAAGTCTTACCTTGATGAAGAAACAAACTTTGGAGTTTGTATATCATCTCTGTAAGTAAAAGACACAACTGCATACGGACAAACATGTCTTGGTCTTCGCCTTAACTCATCAAAGCCATACTCATAAAAATAATACTAAAAAAGAAAATGCAAAATTAGGTAGGCAAGTAGTACAGAGTGAAACTTCGTATTTATCTGTCTGATTTTCAAGACACAAAACCATTTAAGCACCTCTGACAGAAAGTATCTTCAAGTTCCAGCTTATTGGTTAACTGAAAAAAACTATAGTAATACTGAAAAAAACTGTATGTAATATTCTAATTCTATGTGCATCAGACGCCAAGGGACTATTGCTCTGTACTCCAAACATCTGCTTCTAAGAAGGTGGCTGGAGTTTGCTTCTGAAGAGATGGGAATGTAAGACAAATTTCCCAATAAAAACATTACCAATGGAGTCTAGGTAAAACCCAGGAAAGTTAACTTGATAGAGAAAAAAGACAAACAAAAAAACCCAAATATACGCACACACACACGTCATAATCTCAACCAAACCTAACTACCATTTTGCTTATCACTTTGAAAGAAAAAAACATACCTGGACTCAACTTCAAATAAATCAAAAAAGCAAGGTAGACAAGAATAACATAGGTGTCAAGGTAGATGAACAAGCTTCACGCACAAACAAGGGAATGTAGCAGTGATATGTGGAAACCAAAGACTAATGTGATTAGCAGAGGTAAAAGGAAACATTCTGAACGATTCAGTAACAAACAGATGAGGTCATAACATTAAAATGGATCTAGGCACGTACCTGAGTAAGCTCATAGGCTCTGTAAGCCAAGAGTGATGTAACTCTACCTGCATTCTTTGACATGTGACATTCATGCTTTGGTGTAGGGTCCAAAGCACTTTTATTCAACATGGATTCCAGGTTTTTCACACCCATGGGGTCATATATACTTTTTATTTTACCCTAAAATAGAGAAAACCTCTCATGTATTTGCCTAAACATGATTAATACAAATAAATAAGAATTCTACTCACAACACTCTTCACTAAGCTAAATTATATTATCAACATATACAATCTTCTGTCTTCATTCTTTTCTTGGAAAGAGAAAACTGTTAATTAGCTTTTATAAGTGAAATAAATCAAACTCACATGTGTAAATACCATATTGTCTCCCTAGTGTAAGAAATGGTAAGAGTACATAAGATACAAAATCTTCAATAAATACAGTGAAAGGATAAGAATCTGCTCAAAGGGGTAAAAATAGTATCTTGGGCCAGGGATTTAGCTCAGTGGCTTAAGCACCTGCCTGGCAAGCGTGAGGTCATGAGTTCGATCCCCGGTACAAAAAAAAAAAAAGTATCTCAGGGAAAAGGAAGAAAAAGAAAAAAATAACTAAAATTGTATAAATGCACTTAGAATAGCTAAGATGACTGTGCTACAAATTCTGTAAGTTCTTAGAACAAAACAGTTAACATTCATAAGATTGGAACATTTTGCATGTTAGTGTCTGGTGATCTGAGGAACTCTTTAAGATCATTATGCAAAATAACAACCTAGTTATGCTCCTACCACTTTGTTTTGAAGGCCTGTATCATCATTGCTTTTGGCTCTTTGCTATTGTTGTCTTTTTTGTTTCGTGATTTTCTAGGAATTTGTTTTCTTTTTCCCTCTAATACAGAAAGGATAGGTATACATGTAGAGGTTTATACATGCGTAGAATTTAACAGTTTACGAGGATCGATTATATTCTGTGTGATGATATGAACAGCTACTTTGAAGAAAAAGAGACATTATGGTAGCCACTGCTGATTCCATATCGTCATGCCATGAAATCCAGTAATGCTTTAATTCTTTGTTCGGAGCAGTTTTGTTTTTGTATTGTTTAATTTCAACATACATGAAAGTATGAAAAGCTATTTTGAAGAGAACAAGAGACATTATGGCAGCCATTGTTGATTTTCCTATTGCCTGGTTTTGAAGGCCTATAATGCCTCCATCGCTCTGTTCTGATCAGTTTAATACTATTCTGTTTTGTATGAATTCATTGTGTGTGAAGATATGGACAACTATTTAGAAAAAAACAAGAGACATCATGGTAGCCAATGTTGATCTCCTGTTGTCTTGCTTTGAAATCTGTGTCACTTACATTGTTTTCTTCTGATCTGCTTTGTTTTATGTTTAGTTTTACCCTCTTTAAAATAAAAAAAAGTATGGTTAGCTTAATCAAAGATGACAAACTACTCTCAAAAGTATCTTTACATATTAGCAAGCATGGACTTCAACACCAACAAGTATGGACTTTAATTTAATCAAAGTCCTAAATACTCAGGGTCAACTCAAAATCCAAAAACAATGCTGCCTTTCATATGTGAAATGTAAAACCTGAAATTACCTTCATTATTTTAAAAATCACAACATCGCCCACTGCCCCAGTTTCCAAAGGATTAGCTTGTAATAGGTCAGCATATTTAGAAAGATAGACACCTAATAAAGACAGAAAAATTAAAAGAATTTTAATAAGTAGGACATGAATACAAAAAAATCCAAATGTTCAATAATAAAAAAGAAGATATATAAGAACAGTAGAAGCAGCAGAAGTTGATGTTTTAATTCAAATAAAATAGCGAAAAAGTATCACATTTTTCAAAATCACTCAGACTCTAAGATAATAAAGTTAACTTTGATCAATTAGAAGCATACAAACTCAAACAAAAGACAAAGCTGGTTTTACATTTCAGAACCTGAGACTAGTCTCTTTTTCTAGAAACATAATAAAGCATTTGCAAATTGAATTACAAGGACTACTGCAAAATTAATTAGATGGTTTTTAATGGTAACTTAGTAGTAAATATAAACGAAAAAGAAAATTACCCATGGAAGGACTGCCAAGAATTGTTATTTTGGAATGGCCCACCTGCAATCCTTTCTCACATATGCTTTGAACCTAAAAAAGCAAAACACTTCACCTTGAAATCATATTATTTAAAAACAAAGTAAAATTTGTAAGCTTGTTTTAAATAAAATCTAAACTTCCAAGCTACATACATTCTACATTACAGACATTTCAAGCATATGTATCAGTTTACACACAAATATGAATGTGAAACTGACACTTGCAAATAACCACACTTGGAATTTATATTTACCGTAGGTATGAGACACCCCAAATTCTTGTCTCTCACAAAAGTAACCAACCCCTTTTAGAAACAATTAGAGCCAGCAAAACAGCTGGCTCCACCTAAATATCATTAAAAGAGAAAAACAAATTGTTCCAAGAACACATAATCAATGAGATACAGGATAACCTTTTTAACAAAAGGAAATGTATTATCAAGCAAATTCCAAGAGAAGAAAACAGAAGTGGTCAGAGGAAAAAACTGTATCTGAAAATCAAATTACAAAATAATTAATTCTTCCCTCTAAATCACTTCCTCTACTTGTACCAAGAAAAATGTAGCTAGTGCAGTAGCACCTGCATGCAATCTCAGCCATTTAAGAATCTGAGAGAGATTTTTTTAAGTTTAAGGCCAGCCTGGGCAAATTGGGGGACCATGGCTTAAAAAAAATAAATAAAAATAAAAAGAGCTGGAGCTATGTTGTGCTCCTGTAGTGATGCATGCCTGTAATCCTCTGAAGAAGCAGAGGCAGAAGGATCACAATTGGAAGACCAAGGGCAGCCTGGGCAATGTAGCAAGACCCTGTCTCAAGAAACTTTTTTTTAGGGCCGGGGATTTAGCTCAGTGGCTTAAGCGCCTGCCTGGCAAGCGTGAGGTCGTGAGTTCGATCCCTGGTATAAAAAAAAAAAACAAAAAAAAAACAAACTTTTTTTGAAAGGGACCACGGATGTACTTGAGTAGTAAATTGCTTCTGATGTATGGAAGGTCTTGATCTAGTTATCTTTGTATCTTCCACTTTGACAACCTCTGGTATCAAGAAAAAAAAAGTTTAAATTGAAATATCCTCCAATTGTTTTTAATAAAGGATCAACCCACCTGACATCGATCAACCATGAGAAACGCGTAAGATTCTGAAAGTTCCTTATCTGGACGACCATCAGACTTCAGTTCTCTTCGCTTTTCTGTAAACTAAATGAAACTCAGTCTGTAAAAACTCCTCCAAATGTGATCGTTTTATTATGCTAAGAGTTTCCAGAATTTTCTTCAGGATATCCCAAAGCTACCAAATGGTCTTTTCTCTACTTCAATTTTTTTTCTCCCAATTACGGGCTCTTTACCCACCCAGCACAAATAAGTTGCAAGTATTTATCAACTGTAATCAACTGTACTGTATCAACTGTAAAGTTTTACTAAAATTTTTTTTGATACTACAAATTCTCCCACAGATTATAAATTCATGATCTAGTTATCTTTGTATCTTCCACTTTGACAAGCTATACTGCAAGTGGTAAGTGCTTTACTGTTGACATCTGCAGATGGCAAGGGACTCTAGGGAAAAAAAGGGGGGAGTAAAAAGGACTAACGTGGTACATACAGGCACCAGCTCCCTATGACTATTGTATTCATTATGTATCACAAACATTTATTAATAAAAGCATTTTAAAAATAAAAAACAAATCTGTTGAATGACCAACTACTTCTAGACTATAAACACACTTAGGACAAGGAAAAATGCTTCCTTTCTTTAATAACTGTTCTCAGTGCCAAGCACATAAGATGTACATATTTACATATTTACATACTTACATGATTAAAGCCCAATTTACATGATTATAGAGAAAACTGTTAAGTCTTTCTCTTTTAGATATATTTATATTCAATCACAGAAAAACTGACATTTTTATTAGTATCAGGCATTACTGCCCTTTAATAATATAATTAATATAACTTCAAACTAAATTTTTACCTGAAATTAATAAATAATCCCTATCATACATAAAACCACATTGAACTACCAAAGTTTTCATTTTCTATGGGAGCCAGTAACAGTAATACTCTTTAGGGATTCTTTCAAATTTAAATGTTGGTAATACTTTATTAGCCAACTTGTAACAATACACTGAGTACTTGTAACAATACACTGAGTAAACAATACACTGATTACTAGAAAGTACACATGTTAATGGCAGGCAAGTGCTTTGTGCATGCCTACTAACACTCTGGGAGGCTGAGCCAGGACAGCAATTTAGGTAGGTCAGCCTAGGTAACACAGCAATTTAGCAAAGCACTAACTCAAAATTTAAAAAACAAACAAAAAAAAAAAGAGCTAAGAATGTTCATCCTGGTTCTGAAAAAGCTCATTCCTCAGTACTGAAGCAGGCAAGTCAAGAAAGGAAGAAAAGAGGTGGTAGGAAGAAGAGCGAGAGGGAAGAGGAGATGAAGAAAGAGAAAAGAGGGCCAAGTATAACAGCATGCCTGTTGTCCCAGCACTCTCCCAGCACTAGGGAGGCTGAGGCAAGAGGATCATCGAGAGTTCAAGGCCAACCTGAACTATACAGTGAAAACCTGTCCTCAAAAGAAAAAGCGTAACATGTTAAATATGTCTAAATACCTCATTTACATTACCTCAGAATATACATCTTAGCTTTTCCTAAATCGAAACTCAAATACCAAATTTGTACATGAATCTTAATTCACTAATAAGGTGAATTATTACCCTAAGAATTTCCACTAATAAGATAATCAAGGTAAAATAATCCAGCCTCCCAGCAATTTTGGGAAAAAAAGTTATAATGTTTTAAAAAAAAATGTATTTGCTTCTATTACCTTCCAATTTAGACATTTGATTAACATGTACTACAAAAGCAAAAAGCTTTATAAATTTATAATTAAGCCATAACAAAGTAAATTATGCTTAAGACTCAATTTCAGAAGATGATTTTACATAATCACTCATTAATTTAAACCTAGGCATGGTGGCATGTCTTGAATTCCAGCACTCAGGAGGTTGAGACAGAATTGCCATGAGTTAAGATTTTTTTTTTTTTATCGGTACTGGGGATCGAATTCAAGACCACACGCTTGCAAGGCAGGCACTTTTACTGCTGAGCTAAATCCCCAGCCCCGAGTTAAGAATTTAACATGGTCGATAAATGCAGTGTTCAGCAACACTATTTAAAGGAAAAATGAGAAAAAAAACTTAAAAAAAAAAAAAAAGGAAAAATGAGTTACCATTTAAACTTGTTTACTTTTTCATAATTTGGGCTTCCTTAAAAACTGTAATTTCTAGAGACAAGGATTTTCAGGTTAATTGGTTCTGAAAATAATCTTAGAATAAGTAACAACTTAAAACATACCTCCTTTTCCAAAAGCTCATTATGTATCAAGCATGCAGGTTTGTAATGAAAATTTGTCACTGAAGATGGCTCAAGGTAAGACGAATGGAGAATATTTAAAACATCTTCGAATTCTCGAGAGCCTGGAGTTAATGGCTGGAAAAGTGCTAAAATAAAAAACACCATTAAATTTAAGATTATTCCATCTTAAATGTAGCTTATTCTATTTTTGTGGGTTACTCTAACTTTAAATAAATGAAAAAAAGCATCAAGGTTATTTTATTTTGTGATGTGCAAAAAGAGATACTACCTTACTGAAAAAAATAAAATAAAACTAGCCACTTGGACTGATTAGTTCCTTTAGCAATGAGGATCTAGCCTTACAGAGACAAGGCTGCAATTTTGCACCTTACGCGTGATACATTAGGTAACCTAAATCGTAAGATTTTGTGCATGTACTCAACTTATCTCAACTATTTTATATTATGCTGAAGAAGTATGTCTAGGACTGTTATTTCAGCAAACTACACCATAAGTGAAAGCATATCTATAAAGTAAAATGGTTGCATTTACTACTGAAATTGGGAGTAATACACTGCATCCAAAGAATTTTATTACCAATACAAAGTAGTAAGTCATTTATTATATGAAAGCAAAATGTTCAGATATGAGCTCTAGAGTCAAGCTTAGTAGCAAACCAGGTTTACCATTTACTAGTTTTGTGGATGATGTTATATAACTAAACAATAGCTCAGTTCTCTGTAAAATAGAGAACTCCAGCTATTCTAATGACAACTATCTGGCACATGCCATATATAAGACAATTCATGGAAAAAGTTCTAAGTACACCATGTGGTGTAAAATACTTAAATTTTTATTTCTCATGCCCTCAACCATTCCACGCTCCATTTAATCTTTAAACACTCAACTCCAAATATCCATCTTGTTTGAGATTACTGGTCTAGTGAACTTTCAATTTCAATTTTACACGTGAAGTATTTTAATTTACCAATAAAATTTAAACAGCAAATCTGTACAAATTTATGTAAGTTCCCCCAAATCAAAAGAAACCACTTGTTCTTCACTGTAGACATAACTATTCACAGTTATTATGTTCAGTATATTTTTTAAGACACTGTCTTTAATAAGAGCCAATAAATCTGAACCAAAGTACATACTCCTGGGTCACTACTGAAAAGTATCTACTTCTACATACTCTTTTTTTTTGGGGGGGGGTACCGGGGATCAAACTCACAACCTTGCGCTTGCCAGGCAGGTGCTGTGCTGCTGAGCTAAATCCCAGGCTACATACTTTTAAAGTATGCAATCTAGAAGCTTCCAACTAAGCTGTTTTTATTGTATTTCCTACACATGAAGGTTTTTTTTAAATTTAAAAGACACAATGTCAAAAGATATGCCTATTCATTTGCAAACCATGTTACAGAAATGTCTCCTGAAAAAATGTATTTTTCAATAATAGTATGTATAAAGCTGGTTACCTACTCTGGGACTGCAAGCTCACAAAGGAATGTCAACTGAGTAACACAATTTAAAAAATAATTTTAAAAATCATACCAATAGAGTAACACCAACAGAAATACTAAGAATGAGCTTTTGAAAAAGCATTTAAGCAGAACAAGACTACTAAACACAAAGTATCTTATAATCTAGCTTACAGATAGATTCAATATTCTATTGATTTTAAGCTTCATGAGAACAGGAACTGTACTTATTTGGTCATTACTCATCTTTCCCATATGCTAGTAGGTAAAAATGTAAGTGGTAGGCCAAACTAGGCTGAATAGCTGAAATGAAGGAAGCAATGGAAATAAACTCTGTCAAGATATCTTTTATATTGAATACAAATATAATCAACAACTACCAAAATGATTGCCATTTTAAATTAAGATTCACTCATGAATTCAGTGACATAAAAGAGGAAGAGCTCAGAAAAAAGAAATGCATGGTCTCAATTCTGTTTTATACAATGTACTAGGTTTTAAGATGTGGTAGAGTAAACCAACATTTTAGTGACAACTGTCTCCTACTAAACTACGAAAAACTTGCCAAAGGAAACAGCTTGTAAAAGTCTTCATAGGTTTTCACATCCAAAAAAAGCCAAGTTTGAATTTCAAAATTGAGTTTTATGCATAATTTCTGTTCCCATACTGACAAAGTGACTTCAAATATCTAAAATCTACCAGGAAGTATCTGTTGGTCTCAAATCTCTATGAAAATTCACAACTCTACATAAAAAGAAATTTCTTTAATTAAGCTGCCCTAATGCTATTTCCACCATCATTGTAATCATGAAGATAGTCAAATATAAATTTGTATAAGCTTTCAAATTTTCATCAAAATTGTTTAGCATTTCCAAGTCATTTTAAAGCAATGTTCTATACAGTTGTGTCAAGTGTATTCAAGACACCAGAAAAAAAAATTCTTGCAAATGGATTTATATTTATAGAAAGAGCTGTATGATTTTAGGTCTACCAATACTTGTGTCCTAGGTATTTTATACATAAGTCCTCAATTTATGAAAGACTTTCATTCTGGGAGAATGTTCGTAAACCAGATTCATGTAACCCAGCAAATCGAGTGTTATACAGCACATTTGTGAACGTTCACAACTCGAATGTTCACTAAGTTGGGGATTTATTGCATCTTGAATGCCTCAATGACTTTACTAGTTAAGCCAGAGTTATCATTTGCCTAATTTTTTCCAATGATTATTTCTAAAACAATAAAATGCTATAATTATTTTAAGAATTTCAAGTTGATAATCATAATTTAGAAATTCACTAATTCATTTTCTTAATGTACGTGGTGGTCTATTTTATCTCAATATATAGCATCTTGTCACTTCTTTTTTTTTTTTTGGTACCAGGGATCCAACTCATGACCTCGCACTTGCCAGGCAGGTGCTTAAGCCACTGAGCTAAATCCCTGGCTATTGTCACTTCTTTTATATAAAGCAAAAAAAAAAAAAAAAAAAGTATATATACATGTAATCTCAATTATTAGTCATTACTTGAGGAAACAATGAACTATCATGGGACTATCCAAACAGGGAGACATTTCACAAAGGTAAGACAGTAACAACATAGAACTAGGTCCCAACAGTCACTACATCTATTAGTAGATCACTATCACTTTTCAGATAGTAACAGCTTTACATGCATTAGGTCATTTAATCATCAAAAAAACCTTATAAAATTCAATATAATCATTTCTCAAGCAAAAATAGCTATCAACTGAGTTGGCCTAAGAATACACAGTGTATGAACAAGGAAGCTGAGATTCAAATTCAAGCTGTCGAGCTCCAAAACTAAGTAAAACAACAATGTATATATAAATATTAGAGACAATCTCCAATCAGGTCAAGAGCTAGAAAAATGTTTTCTTATTTTACAGACCAAAAAATTATAAAGGACACTGAAGCACAGCAAATTAGCCACAAAGAACAAAGAATCTCATTTCTAAGATTATAGTATGCTCTTTCAAACCTCATATTCATCTTCTTTCAAATCTTGTTTCCTAATTTTCCTACAGAGGTAACAGGCCAAAAGTCAAAATTAACCTTTTTTGGTTTATAAAGATTAACAACAGTAGCAATAGCAACTTCTTGCACATTAAGAAATGTTTAATTTTGCTTGATTTCCATTAACTGGGTATCAGAAAGACAGCTGAGTTAATTTCTAATCATACAAAGTTTCCTTACTGACAAGTTGATCACCATACTTAATGAGACCGATGAACACAGATTTAAAAGGACACTGCGAGTGCTCGCATTCTGGCAGCACATATACTAAAAGGGCACTTGGTGACTTAAATCAGATGAAGAAATCGATACTGTAAGAATCAGAACTGGATGGCACACACCTATAATCCCAGCACCAAGAGAGACAGAGGTAAGAGGACTGCAATTTGAGCCCAGCATGGGCAATTCAGACTTAGCAAGATTCAATCTCAAAATTAAAAAGGACTCGGAATATAGTTCAGTGTGTATTTATCAGAAATCTGGGCTCAATAACAAGTACTACACACACACACACACACAAAGATGGCTTCCAGTAGGCCATCATGCTATCATCAAAAATTATCGGTAACATTCAAGAATTAAGGTTATGTTTTAGCAGCTGGGCTGAGCACGTAGCTCAGTGGTGGAGTGCTTGCCTACCATGTATAAGGCCTTAAGTTCGATTCTCAGTACCAAAAAAAGAAAAAAAAGAAAAAAGTACTAACCAACTTCACACAAAAATTCTAAAACAAAGCTAACTTCTGTTTTAGCAGCTGACATAGACATAAAACTTAGGTCATCAATAAGTAGTTGTTCCTTAATCAAAGAAATATTTTCCAGAATTACTTTTATCAATTTATTTTTGTATTATGCCCACATGCTAAACTTAAGATGGATCGTTGCTATCTGACAAATAGTATATCAATTACTATAAAGTTTTCTAACTGAAAGTAATGCAAGTAATGCAAGGAAGAGGAGAAAATAATTAGCAAGGGTAGGAATCAAAGGTGTTCTGTAGTTGAGTCCACAGCTGATACCTACTAGTATTAATGATTAGGATATAATCACCAAGTGTACGTTATTCACAGTAATTACAAGACTTTTTAAAAAAATCACCTCAGGGCAGGGTGGGATAGCTCAGTGGCACAGCTGAGTTTGATTCCTGGTTCAAAAAAAAAAATCACTTTTCTTTATTATAAAAACTTTTACAAAGCTAGGAATAGCAGTCCATGCCTACAAGCCAAATACTCAGGAGGCCAAAGCACGATCTCCAATTTGAGGCCAGCCAAGACTACACAGTAAGGCCATGTCTCAAGAAAACAAGAAAAAAAAAGTCAGGCAGTGGTGCATGCCTGAAATCCCAGCAATCAGGAGGTTCAGGCAGGAGGGTCACCATAAGTCTAACTGAGACCAGCCTGGGATACACAGTGATTATGGCCAGCCTGAATTACAAAGCAAGACCCTGTCTCAAAAACAAAACAACAAAACATGAAATCTTAGCAGTAAGTTTGAACATAGTGCAGAATTAGCAATTACCTGATAGAGGTCAAGAAACCAACACCAATTGACCAATTGTCAAGAAACCAACACCAATTGAAACTTCACTTACTTGAGGTAAGGACTAATTAAGGAAAATTTTACCTCCATTATCTACAATTTACCTATTATGTATTTTAAGCAAAAGAGAGTAGGTTGTGCCTATAGGGTCCTGCTCAGGTTTACTTAAGGGAGATTTATGATTCTCAGAATCCAGTCATCCATATCTAACTACTGAAACACCAAGGAAATTTCCTTAAGAATGAGATTAGTCCTCAGGAGCTTCAAAAAGGTTAACTACAAATTGATGAGGGGAAAGAGGGTGTTGAGAAGTAGAATTAGTCATCAACTTTCTTGGACTAAACCATTATAAAAGCTGGAGCAAGAGAGCAGTTAATTTTTGAGACTTCCTGTTGCCCTCAGGGAGTTTCCTTTGAGATTCCCTTTCACTACAGAAAACATTAACCAGTATTTTACAAAAAATGTACCATCACTACTCCATTTCTCCAGAAATTCACAGGGAAAAACTATCCAATACCAATTTCACTTAATCCAGTAACCTAATTTACTAGATTGACGATAAAAGATAGTAGATGGGGAAACATACTAACAAAATGCAATTCTACAATTTAGTTAAATGTAAAGACTTTGTTGCACTACAGAAAACTGCAAATCAATAAATACAACAAACACCAAAAACAGTATATGCTCCATCAACAGGCCATCCAGTAATCACTCATTAAATATGTTTATGATGAACATAATTTACCCATGTCAAAATTTTCCAAAGGTTGTATATTAAATATTTCTAAATTTAATAGGGGAAGCAGGGCATGCCTGTAATTCCAGCACTCAGGAGGCTAAGGCAGGAGGATTCCCAAGAGTTTGAGGCCAGCTGGACTATGTAATGATAGCCTGTCTCAAAAAACAAAAATTAATTATTTAATTGCATATAGAGGAAAAAACCCTTTTTTTCTTTACAAATAGGTCAGATAAAAAAAGTATTTTTTATATTATAAAAAATTTTTTAAATTCAAATTCTAACTTCATTTACCACCAATTTGACAAGTGACCTGGTCACCAAGTCCCTTCTCAGTACAAAAATGTACCAATGTTTCACCTGTAAAATGGGAATAGTAACTACCACATAGCATTGTTGATTTAGATAATATGTAAAGGGCTTTGAAAAATGCCCACAATTTTTTAAGCACTATACGAATGTGTGCCAATACTACTGTGTTAGAATTGCAGTATTATGGATGCTATGCTACTGTCAAGATCAAGAAAACAACCTTCTCAAATTATATTTGCAGAATTTTTACCTTTAAAGTATAAAAGTCTTAATCTTAAATTTCACAGGAAAAGCTGTCACAAAGCCCTGTAATACTTACAATATTCACAAAAGAACTTTTGACATTACAAAGTTCAAGGAGATGGTAGATTCAGATGGTCCCAACTAACAACACATGGCCAAATCCTACGGATAGTAAGTGGTCTTTACCCTTACAAGTCTTCTAAATGTTTGGAAGTGTGAAACCAGTAGTACATTTATGATTTTTCTAAAAATAATGAAAAGTTCAAATTCATGGACTAACTTCGCTCAGCTTAGCTGATAAAAATCCATGGTGGTAAACTAGCTGCTTATTTAAATTCTAAACTGCTGTTGCACTACATGTATAGAGAAAAATAACTTTTTCACTAAACATGAAAAAAAATCCAGGTATCTTTTATCTCTAAGTGAAAATGGAAAATACAAACTTTCCCTAAACAATATCCCACCTCCATGGAGAAAACTGGTAGGGTTTGTATTTCCCTATTCCTCAACTATTTCCACTTTCAATGTGTTCAACTGAATCCTATTTCACAACCACTCTGGATTCCGTTTATCTAATTTTAAAATCACATGACATCGTTCCTTTCCATGTTCAAAAGCAGTATTTAAGCGTTTCTAACCCAATTTTCTGACTTTAAGATAAAGGGTGCATCATGGTTTGTCCATATTCTTAAGACACCTAAAATGAAACAAAACTTCGAACTGGCTTTCATCAAGTTGAAAAAAGTGTTAAACCACCTACCCTCAAAATCAGAGTTTATGCCTGTTTCCAATCTATTCTCTACCAGTAATTTCACATGGACATTTATCTCATTTTGACAACCATATACCTTACATAAATACATCGAAAGAGCTGACATCTTGATCACCCTAAAATACTACATCTTAGTGGACGAAGGGCAACTTCATCTTTGTTAACATGGTGTCTCACAAGTATTTCTTTGGTTTTGTCATCCAAACAGAAATGAATTTTATTTGTACATTATTCATAAAAAGTTCTACTATTTCAGTTGTGCAAAGGGAGCTGTTATGCTCCCTTCAGTCAAGACTCTACGTCTTCATTAGAATTCACACGACCAAAAAAAATCCGTTTCCCAAAGTAAACCATAAAAAAAGTTAAAACTTTAAACCAAATCCAAAATATCCAAAAATATTGGATAGACAAAAATAATACTCTAATAAAAAATGGTAATAATTTTTAGTTTTACAATACGGTATTATAGTTAAAAAGGTAACCATAATTAATATAAACTTCCATGCTGGTTTCAAAAATTACAAGCTTTTTGTAAAATCCTAAGTTCAAAACCAAGGTTGTCGACTCTTGGGCATAAGCTAACTCATCTCATTTTTTTTCCCCACAGGGAAATCACTGCACCAAAAACCTACCTTCCCTTTCTTGTAAAAGGTAAGAAAAGTTACACTAAGTTTGGATTTAAAAAGAAAGACCTATGCTTCAAAAACAAGGGGAAAAATCTATATGGAAATGAAGTGTGATGGAAAAATCGCAGTGTGCATGGATCACATCTACTAATGGAAATTTCTAAATAAGGGAAGACGCTGACATCAAGCAAATTTCAAGTAGACAGACAGCTGAAGAATTTCCATAGAGAGAAGCGCTTGTGGTCCTCAGAACGCAATGGCCTTGGAGAAAGCCCCAGAATCCATGGCTATTTCCATAGCAAGACTTCTCAGAAGCATCTTTAGGAGGACACATCAGCTTCTCTGCCTTCTGGAACTGGTAAGTAGGGGCGCCGAGCACCATTTTCCTCTGGGAGCCGCAGCCTTACGAACCAGCTTCCAACCTGAGCTACTTCCAACTTCCACGGGGCGAGAGGGAGCAGCGGAGCGTGCTTGCACCGCTTGCCTCCCGCACCCGCGCAGCAGCGGGCGGCCGAGGTGGGAGGGGAGAGGCGGCGGCGCCGAGTGCATGTTTACTGTCTCGCATGTGGGAAGACAGAGAGGTTCTAACGGAAAGATGGAGGGAGAGAGAGAGGGGGGTTGGGGAGAAGAGGCACCACCTTTCTTTTCTCTGCTCTTCCTGGGGATCTGAAAACTCCTCCTAAGAGGCCTCTCGGGCTCTTCCGGGCCTTTGGGCGGAGCGGCCGCGGCCGCGCCCGCCTCGGAGACGTCCTGAGGCTGCTCGTGGCTGAGGCTTGGGGCGGCGTTGGCCGCCGCGGTCTCCTCGGGCCCCGCGCCGCCGCCGGGCTCCGCTACAGCGAGGCCGCCGCCGCCGCCGCCGCCATTTTGTGGGTAAGACTCGGGCTCCGGAAGCGTCGGCTTCATCTCGTCGTCTCCTCTGCCGCCTTCCCAGCTCGCGTCCGTCGGCGGAGAGGCCTCGGACTCCGCAGCAGTCGCCATCGGCCGGCGTGACCAGTCCCGGGAAGCGTCTGCCCACAGGGGCGACGGGCGTGGGGGAAGGGGGGCAGGCCGGCCTCGCCGCAGAGCTGCCCTCAGCCCACCCACCACCCACTTCCCCCCCGTGGCCTCCGGCCGCGCTCCCGACGCAGGAACTTCTCGGGAGCTTCAAAGCGGACACCACCACAGGGCCGCGTCGGCCCAAAGCCGCTCCTCGCTCTGGCAGTTCCTCACCCGGCCCCGCCACTCAACGTGCTCGCGTCGGGCCTGAGAGGGGGCGGTGCCGCCGCGGGCCGCTCCGCCAATGGAAGTGCGTCGCCCGCTCTAGTGGGCGCGGCCAGAGCGCGCCTGGGGGCGGAGCCTCGGGGCGCCTGAGCCCGCCAAAAGGGGCGACAGCAACGCCTGCCAAGTGTCTCGACGCCGCGATGGCCGAGATGCGCGAGTGGCTCGCGGCGCCCAGCCCGTGCCGGGCCTTTTCTCGCCAGCGCTCTGGGCCAGGGAGGCGGTTTTGGCCCGGGCCCCGGGGCGCTGGGCGTGGGCTCTTTTTGGGCAGGAGGCCGCATCCTGCTCGCTTCCGAGCGGCGGGACCGAAGGATCCGCGTTTGAGGAAGTACTCGAGTGCAGAAAAAGCTGAGGAGTCGATGGAATGGGCTACAGCACTGTCTGGTTCTGCGCCCCACCACTTACATCACGTCGCGCGTCTCTACAGCGCGGCACCGGTACGCACTTCCCTCGGCTCTCAGTGCCACCGCGGCCCGGCCGCTGTTCGGCATTTTATGTAGAAACGCTGGAAGGCCAGGCTCGGTGGGCAAGGTTTGCACCTGAAATCCCAGCACTAGCGGAGGCTAAAGCAGGAGGAGCGAAAAGATCGAGCCCGGTCTGGGAAGCTTGATGAGACTGTCTCAAAATACAAAAAGGACTGGGGATGTAATTCAGTGCCAAGGTTCCGGGAAGGAAGGGAGGACGGAAAAGCGGGACTGCAGCGGGGCGTTTTATTCAAGCCTTCCAAGTAGCTGCATCAAGATTGGACCGCCGATCTCTGTTGTCACAAACTCTAGCTATCTCCCAAGGAATTGATCAATAATTATAATAAAGTACTAATCGTTGTCAGGTAACTACTACTTAAAGAGCATTCCCAAGAGCAACAGGAAAATTGGATTCCCTTGTCTTAGTAAAATCGTAATTGTTTAGCAGCTGATAAGAAGTGTTGTGGATTGCCCAGCCTATTTGAATCAGCTCACTAAATTAAAGGAAAATGAATCTCAAGGGTAAAAACACTTTTAAAATATTTTTTTAAATGTGGAAAATGAGGGCTATGTGTTTTGCTTTCCAAAAAAAAAAGAAAGAAAGAAAGGGCTGAGGATATAGCTCAGTGGCACAGTGCCTGCTGGCAAGTGCAAAGTCCTGAGTTTGGTTCCTGGTACCCCTCCACCCCAATCAGAAACTCAAATGTTGTGGTCCTAACGTAGTAATTTTCTTTTTTGTTGGTTCATTAAAGACACCCGTCAATACTCATTGTTACCTAAGTGAAAACACCTGAACACAGCTGTGTCCAGACTTCTGATCTATAGGAACTGCAAGATGATATACAGGAATTATTTTAAGCTACTAAATTTACAATAATTTAGTGTCAGGCAGTAGTAGAAAACTAACAGAGGTAACAATAAGCCTGGCTAAGAGCCTTTTTTCTTTTAGAGGCAGAGTCTGGCAATGTGGCCCAGGCTGGCCTCCAACTTGCAGCAATCCTCCTGCCTCAGCCTCCCGAGGGCTGGGATTATAGGCTTGTACCACTGCATCTGGCCTGTCTAAATGCTTTGCAGAGTAACTCATTTAATTTTCACAATACCACCATGAGGTAGGTATTAATATATTACTCCCATTCTTTCTGGTGAAGAAACTCATTTGCAAAGGTTTCAGAAGGGTACCTATATTTAAATAAAAGAAATTTATATATAGACTTTAACAAGCTGATCAAAGCACTTATGTGAGAACATAGAGTCATAGGATTCACACATAGTAAAACCAAAAGCATTAATAGTAGTACCTTTTCAGTGAATGAAGTTACCAAGATTTTATAGAAATAACACTTTGTCGTTTACAAATCAATCTCATGTGTCTTTTTCAGGTACAGATGTTAGTTTTGGTGCTTACACATGCCTTAAGCCTTGAAGGGGTCACACAGCTTCCTTGGGTTTTTTTTGTTGTTGTTTGTTTGTTTTGTTCTGTTTTGTTTTCCATATCAGGGATGGAGCTCACAACCTTGCACTTACCAGGCAGGCACTTGAGGTGCTGAGTTAAACCCTGGGGCCCCTTTCCTTGTTTTCTTTTTTTTTAGCACTGCTATCAGGAACCTGGCCCAGAGTCCTGATTGTCAATCTTAAGAATGCCATGAGAAAAATAAAAAACAAAGACAAATATTGCAACAATACTTGGGAAGTCAGTGTCTCTGGATCCAAACAGACCACTCCCAAAGCAGCCACTGTTTTTTAGCTGTATATTGTAATAGGTGGGGCTAGCAAAGGATTACAAGTCATCCAAGACTCTGACTCCAAATCAGAGTTTAGAAGTATCTTGACCTGTAGTATAATCCTATGATGACTAAAGAAAGCATAGATGATCCCATGCCTAGAAGAGTCAATGGGAAATCCCAGATGGGTGGTACCAACAATCCCAATCCTTCCTTTCATCCCACAGGGAAATATGCAAAGCCAGTCACTGTGAATTTATGGTCCCCAGCACACTGCCATTCAAAGGCAGTAGTAGGGAAAGATGATAAAGGCCAACCAATAAAACTACCCTATTAGAGCTAATTCACACAACTGTAAGGATCTCACAATTATGGATGAAGATAGTGTTGTAAGGTTGCGAATCCATTGCGCACCTAGGTGCATTAAAAGATGTAAAAGATCATCCTTCCATTATGATTGAGCAAAAATAATAATTCTGCTTCCATGGAGTCATTTTCTTTCCCCAAAGACTTGTCTGGTTACTCACCAAGCAAGTTTTCTGTTGCTGTTACTGGTTTTGGTTTTTTGAGACAGGATTTCACTATGTAGTTCAAGCTGGCCTTAAATTCAAGGGGATCTTCCTTCCTCAGCCTCCCAAGAACTAGGATTACAGGTGTGCGCCACCACACAAGACTACTGCTGAGCAGGTATTTCTTGAATGTGTCCAAGGGCAGCGAAAAGAAGACGAGGTAGATAGGAACCTGGTCTGAACTTGATTCACAATTAGCGTCTGGAAGATTTTCATGCAAGGGGGAGAAACAATAAAAAGGATACTCAGTTGAAAAGAAGACTGGAGTTAGGGATACACAAATATGCAGGCATCCCTTCAGTTACTCAACCGATGCCAGTAAACACGATCCTCAGCCCAAGAGTTGACAGCAGTTACTAAGGTTTACATTTCGTTTCATTTCTGAAACAAACCCTTCAAAGATTTGGGGGTGGGGGGATGATGGCCCATGTGGTAAGCCCAGGATTTGGAAGGCTGAGGCAGGAGGGTCACTTCCAGTTTGAGAACACCCTGGTGCATAATGAGTGCAAGTCCACCCTCAACTATGTAATGAGACCCATCATAAAAAAAAGGATTTTGTTTACATGCAACAACAGGTGAACTTCATAAACACAATGTTAAATAGATCAGACACAAAGAGTAAATACTGTATGATTTTATTGATTTGAAGGTCAAGGACAGACAAAAATAATCCATAGCATGAGTCAGACCAGTGTTTCCTTGTGTGTGTAGGCAGAGGGTAACCGATTCAAAGGGGACATGAAGGAATAACAGAAATGCTCTACCTCCATCTGGGTAATAGGCACATAGTCTATAAAATATGGATATGTATTTAGTTGTTTGCCTAAGAATTATGCTTGGGGGGGGGGTTAGGTACCAGAAATTGAACTCAGGGCCTCACACTTGCCAGGCAGGCTCTGTGCCACTGAACAATATCCCCAGCCCCTCAGCACTTGGGAGGCTGGGGCAGGAGGATTGCTTTGGGTCTGAGGCCTGAACCACATAGCAAAACCCTGTCTCGAAAAATAAAAAATAAATAAAGCGGGCATGGCAATGTGTATCTATAATGGCAGCACTTGGGAATCTGCAGCGGGAAAATCAAGAGTTTGAGGCCAGCTGTCTCAGAAAACCCAAAAAGCCATCTGTGATAGTATATACCAGTAATCCCGGCACTCCAGGAGCTGAGGCAGGAGGATCTCAAATTCAAACCCAACCTGGGTAATTTAGAGACTTAGTGAGATACTGCCTCAAAATAAAAAATAAGGGAAAAGAGGAGGGCAGGCAATGTAGCACACAGAAGGAAGATCCTGGTTCTATCCCCAGTACAGAAAACAAAAAGTCGTGCACTTTATTGTATGACTTTACTCTTTAAATAAATCCACCTGGGTGTGGTGTGTACACCTATAATCTCAGGCTCAGAGAGATTTGGCGGGAGGATTGCAAATTCAAATCCAGCCTGAATCCTTCTCAAAACAAACAGTAAAGCAAGAAGAGGGCGCCGAGGGTGTAGCTGAGTGCGAAGGTCCTGGGTCAGTCTGCAGAGCCCTCCTCAGGCTCTCACTTTAAGGGGATGAAGACAGGCCTCACACGGTGCACGAGCCGCCCAGTGCCGGCCTGGCCTCTCCTTCGGTCCTTTGCTCTTCCCTATCATGCTTAAGTCCTCAGTGGGGTATATTTTAGTTGAAGCAAACTGGTTCCATTATATGGGAATCTGCATCTAATTCAAATATAAATTAAGCTGTGTCTGTTCCAACGCACTTTGCATTATGTATACAAATTCAAAGTGCCCTTTAGGACCTGTTAGCACACAGATGAGCTTCATTTGACAAACACAAGGTCTGCTGAGGTCAAAAGGATTTAACAATAGGGAGAGAGTGCAGTGTGTTAGGCAGAACAGACCTAGTTACAAACTTGCTAACAGCACTGCGGTGTCTGCCCCAAGAAGGACCTGGGTTTATCTTAATTTCATAGCTGTAGTTGGTAGAGTCCTCTAAACAAAGAGGCTGCTGCCAAGGACAAGGGTGACACAAGGACGAAAATAAAATGCCCCAGAGGAAGCGGCATACTACAAAGGTGCAAATGGTGGTTAAATGTATGAAAAATGATTCACATTAAAAGCCTTTGATTTTTATGTTTATTATAAAGCAGGATGACAGAAAGTTGCCTGTCTTTGGAAGGATAACCCACCTCACCATTCACGTTAGAGGAAAATATATATATATAAAGAATATTTGAATAATGCCTTACAATTCAGCGAATATTTCATTCTGCCCATAAATACTCCTGGGGACCATCACAGACCCTGAGCTGGGCTTCTGAGGACAGACAGCAGCTGTGAGTACAGCAGATCCATCCTGCATGGGTTTATCTGATGTTTCCAGCGCTCCCTTTGCTTGTTTTTTACAGCGGTTGCCAAGGCAACACTGCCACTTTCTACAGAGGGAGAACGGTGACATAACTGCCTTGCTCAAGGAGACACCGCCAACCAGCGGTAGAACCTGACTGACCTTTGCATCTGTTAACTTTAGTGGTAGATTCTTGTGACCACACCAAATGCTATTTGCTTTTAAGCTTCTGGGGATGCCCAGGTTTGTTTACTTCTGTTTTGTTTTGGTGTTTGGTGTTGGTGACTGAACCCAGGGCCTCACACATGCCAAGCATACTCTGTTGAGCTGCACGGTCTAGTCCCTGGGATACCTGCTTTGTTAACTAAGACTGAAGGGAATGTTTCTTTAGTTATGAAGTTACACTACTATGTATTTCAACTGCTTCCTACATATCATTTTCTTCCCTTGTTTTGGCCTTTTTCAACAGGAAAATTCCTATCAAATTGCTTGAAAATACAAGTTTCTTCATTTTTACTTTTTTCTAATGGCACCTACAAATGTGTAAGTGATTTCTGCATAGAAAGAAGTAAGCAAGCTGGGCGTGGTGGCACACACCTGTAATTCCAGCACTGGGGAGGCTGAGGCAGAGGATTGCTGTGAGTTTGAGGACGGCCTGGGCTACCCTACCAAAAAAAGAAAAAAAACAAAAAAACAAAAAGAAGTCATCTGCTTTCCTTCAGTTACCCACAACTGGATTGAGAACCAGCTTCCTTTTAACATTGTGCCAATTATTACTTTATTGTTTGGTGATTCATCAGTTATTGCTTTATTATTTGCTGATTCATAATACCAGAAGGGTACTCAGACTTTATTTGTGGACATTTGCTCTCCATATGGGCTTCATAAAAACCTAGTAATAAAAGATATTTGACATGACCGTTAATTTTTTTTTTTTTTGAGACAGGGTCTTCATTATGAAGTTCAGGCTAGCTTTGAACTTAACATGTAGCCCAGGCTGGCCTTGAACTCATGGTGAGCGCCTTGCCTCAGCCTCCCATGCGATAGGAGCACAGATGTTCGCCACCACACCTGGCTGGACACGACCTTGAGCTACACGATAAACACTTTAACATACTGATACTAAAAACACTGTAAAGCGTCCATTGACTGATGAATGAACAGCACAATGAAACATTATTCAGCCATAAAAATAGCGAAGTACTGATGCATACTGCAACATGAATAACCTTGAAAACAGTAAGCAAGCGAAAGAAGCCAAAGAGAGGTCTGTCATCACAGGAGTGACTCCATTGACACGAAAGGTCCAGAAATCCGGAGCAGAAATTAGGTTAGCAGTGGTTGTGTGTGACTGGAATGGGAGGAGGAGGGGCCGGTGAGTAACAGGTATGAATTCTTAGAGTGATAAAAAACGAGTGTTCTGAAACTATTTATGACAGCTTCACACTCTGGTGATTATACTAAAGACCTTGTTTCCCGATTGTATGCCTTCAACAGTGAACAGTGTGATACATTGTTATTCTTTGTGTCTGGATGTCTCCCTTCACCAAAGCCTCAGGCAGTCATGGGGCTTTTTCAAAGTTAGTTAAATCTATGGCCCTGAAGCAAGGCCAGCAGATTGCTGTAGCTGCTGGTTTCAAACGAGCCTAAAGGGAATTCTTTCTGTGGTCTGTTGGCCATTTCAGAACTTTGGAAATGGAATGGTCAATTCATCAGAAAGAAATAGCAGGTGAGTGTGGCGGACTTTCGGAGGCCTGCAGGAGAGAGACCCTGGTGCCTCAGGACCTGCACCATGCTGTTGACTTGGGGTGCCGGGAGAACAAGAAGCTCTTCCCCTCTCTGGGGGGCTGCTGTGTGCCTGCCAGCGCAAAGGCTGACAATCAGACATCTCATGTCGTCCTGTCCCCTGCCCTGTGTCCCTCCCCCTCCCCCCTGCTTAGCAAGTGGGAGCCAGTGAACTACACATCTTGTGAAAAGATTGGCTATATTATTTAGTGTGAGCTCCCCGTATGCAAAGATATGGACAACCATTTGGAAGAAAACAAGAGACAA